>JAJIBD010010770.1:0-43876 GCA_021461705.1 Cryptotis parvus | reverse complement strand
CCCTGATGGTTGCTGGGTATGACCCAAAAGGAAAAAAAAAGTTAACATTTGAAAGCTTCCATTTCTATTACAAAGCTCCATTATCACTATAGAAGCATACAATATTGAACAACTATGGTCAGTAAACTTTGCATAATCCTAGTTCTTAGATATTAACTTTTAATATAAAGTATGGGACCATACAAACACTGCACAGGTAAGCTGCATGTTGGGCGGCACAAAGCTGACCCACAGTTGACCCCTCAGAACCACATATGAGTCCCCTAACCCTCGGTCGATAGTGATCCCTACATCAGAGCCAAGAGTAAGTTCTGAGTGCTTCTCGTAGAGCAAAAAGCAAAAACAACCAAAAAAAAGTGAAACTGTGGGGAAACGCTGAGGCACCCAAAGCACAAAATCCTGGAGTTAGGGTCAGGATCCCCTTCTAATCAAGGGGACTAAGCAGACAGTGGACGGAGAAAGATGCAAGAATCCGGGAAGTTTTAAAATGCTTTACTTAACACACGATTCTAGCATACAAATGAGCAACAGGAAAACCCAAACTTAGGTTCGGGCGGCCCCAGCCATGTATAGACAAAGATGGCGCCAACTTGTGTTAAGGCCCTGCAGAGAGACTGTAAAGTCATGCCAGCAGAAAGGGGGGAGAGGAGCCAGAGAGGAAGCAGCCTAGTTTTATACCCCTGCAACCCAGACCTCCCACTTCTATGGAAGCCATCAGGTCAAATGTCCTCAGGTAATTTCTCCCAGGACCTCACCTAGGCCTTCTGAGATGTTAAAGTTGCCAAGCCAAGATCTGCCTTGGAAATGCCTCTGCAGGGTAGAGAGGAGTTTCTGAAATGAACTGTATCTCAGAATACAAAGGCATGCATCTGTACCAAAGAATATTTTATAGCCAGTTAAATATTTCTCTAAACCTTCACAAAAGTCTCATCTTTACTTCATGGTAGTCTGTATTTTAGCTTTGAGTTATCAGAGAGCATACTTGCTTGCTTGCTTGGAGGCAAACAGCATTTCTCTCTGGTCTAATTATTTAGAGATCCAATGTGGCCAGGCAAATATGCTGGTAAGATCTAGCTAGTCCCAGGATGATTGTGGCAGCATGAGAGAATATTTGTACCAGCCAGTACAGAATACATGGTCAGATAAACTGCCACATTCAAAGAGTCCTCCTATCTCCAAAGTAACGTGTAGGAGGTCACTCCAGGCCAGATGCAGTGGCTCTGGGCAGGTGTACGCAACATGAAACTACATTTAAAAAAGACCAATTATTAGACAAAACTTTCTTAGATACTAAAAGTATATTATAATAATATACTATAGTATAGTAATAGCTCATTAGATTTTGGGGGTCATACCTGCAAGGTTCAGGGGTTAATCCTGGCAGTGCTAGGGATGCTGGGGACTGAACCCAGATTGGCTGCCTGCCCTACTCACTGCAGTATCGCTTCGCCCCAACTCTCATTAGATTTGTGATTTTTCTTATTTTCCTGAATTACAAAAATGCAACCTACTTATCTGAGCCTTGATGTGAAAAATAATGACTTCCAATTACCAAATGCTTTAAATTTTCATCAAATCACTCTAGTTTTTATAAATACCATTTTGCAACAACAGATTACAAAGGTTGTATAATACTCTTTCCAGAATACATAGCCTTGTTTTCAAAAAATTATATTTAGCAATTCTTTTGAGGAGTCACATGCAACAATGCTCAGGGGTTACAGGTTACTACCGGCTCTGCACTCAGGGATTACTCCTGGCGGTGCTTATCAGGTCATATAGGATGCCTAGAATGGAACTGGTCAGCCCCATGCAAAACAAATTTCCTACAAGCTTTTACTATGGCGTAGCCCTCCCTTCCTTTTCTTCATATTTACTATGCAACAATTTTGAAAACACCATGGCTGTGGAGGTGAAAGTTGTTCACCATACAACATTTTTACATTAAAAAATTATGAGTAGAATACTAGAGGAAAAAATGACTATCTGAAATGTTCAGGACCAGAGAATAGATAACAGCTCAAGCGAAATGAAAGTGATATACTTACAAGAGCCCTCAATTATCCCCTGGTTACGGCATGCACCTTTGAAGCAGTCAGAAGTTATGGTTAACTAGTCCCTAAATAATTTTGCAAAGTATATATTTAATCTTGTTGTCAGTGCACATGAGAAACATTTTTACACATATATGTATATGTATATATGGCTTCCACTTATGCTTTACACTTCATCAATACACAGAATGTAGTATCCACAATATTTTCATTATCTATGGTAGCATAGTTCCTTGGCTTGAGAACTAGCAGAATAAAGTCATAGTACACTCTCACAGGAATATATATTGTGCAAATGTCTCTTCTGAGAGCACCTCAGTATACTATGGTTACAGTAAAGCATTAATGAAATAGTATTCTGCAGTTTTGAAATCTCCTTTACATTCTATTGATTGAAATGTACTTTCTTGAGTGGTTTCCTGCTGTTTTTTTATATATGGTTAACTCCATTTGGCAATGATTTCAAAATAACTGGATAGAGAAAAAGATGGTGCTGGGGCCAGAAATCTGGAGGGAGAGGGAGAGGAGAGGAGAGAGAGAGATGGAGACAGAGACAGTACAGAGACAGAGAGACAGAGACAGAGAGACAGACAGAGACAGAGAGAGATAGAGACAGAGACAGAGAGAGACAGAGACAGAGACACAGAGTCAGAGAGACAGAGAGAGAGAGAGAGAGACACAAAGAGACAGAGACAGAGAGACAGAGACAGAGAGACAAGGACAGAGACAGAGATACAGAGTGAGACAGAGATAGAGAACAGAGACAGAGACATAGACATAGAGAGAGAGATAGAGATAGGAAAGACAGAGAGACAGAGATAGAGGCAGAGACAGAGAAACAGAGACAGACACAGACACAGGGATAGACAGAGATAGAGAAACAGAGACAGATAGAGACAGAGAGAGAGACAGAGAGACAGAGATAGAGACAGAGACAGAGATACAGAGACAGACAGAGACAGACACAGAGACAGAGATAGAGACAGAGACAGAGACAGAGATAGAGAGATAGAGACAGAGACAGAGAAACAGATAGACAGAGACAGAGAGTCAGAGATATAGAGACAGAGACACAGAGACAGAGACACACAGAGACAGAGAGAGAGAGACAGATAGAGACAGAGAGAGAGAGAGAGACTGTAAGAGAAGCCTTTTTGGCTTTGTTCTTTGGCGGATCTTTTACTTTGTTTTGTTTATTTTTCGGTGCTTGGGCAGCACTGGCCAGTGCGCTATGCTGGGCTTCTCGACAGTGCTCGGGGTCCTGCAGCGCTGGGTTCTAGGGATCTAAGGCGCCTAGCCAAGTGCAGGGCTAGCCTCAGGCGTCTCACCGCTCGGCCCTGAACACTAGACTTGGAGCGGTCTCACAGTCCTTTGGAACAAAGTGCTCAAGTGGTGTAACGGGGCCCCAAACAAACAAAATAACGAATAACCACGAGGCAAACAACCCCACCAGGTTCGATAATGCCTAGCCCGAGACAAACGCGCGTGAACCTCGGTGCGCTGCCGCGTGTCTGTGGCGCCCTGCTCGCCGCCGCCCACTGGGGTCCTGGGGGCTTACGGGGAGGCGGTGGCAACAGAACTGGCCCGGAGATGCCTCCAGGGCTCCCGAACACAGCAAGGCGAGAACGCGCAGACTGTCCCGGTCTGGGACCGACCCCCAAGGTCCCCACGGTCGGACGGCAACACGCGGCAGCATGGGGGCAGCGGCAGGAAGCGCGGGGGGAGTGGGGCAGACGGGGGCAGCACGGGGCAGCACGGGGGCAGCGCAGGGGGCAGCAGGGGCAGCAGGGCAGCACGGAAGGCAGGGGGACAGCACGGGGGCAGCGCAGAGGGGGGGCGTCCCGGGCAGAGGGGTCAGCGCGGAGGGGCGCCTGCGGGGGCAGCAGAGGTCAGCGCGCGGGGGCGCGGGGCGTCCCGGCAGAGGGAGGTCAGCGCGGAGGGCTGCCGAGCGGCTCGCGGTCCCCCGCCCTCCCCAGCACCTTGGGCCCGCGGCCCCGAAGGCGGCGGGGGGGGCCGCCCTCGCCCTCAGCGCGCTTCACCATGGCAGCCGCCCCTTCAGCTCCGGACCGCGCGAGGGCGGTCGGGGCCAGGCTGGCCCTTGGCGGGCGGCGGAGGGGCCGAGCGGCGCGGGGCGCAGACCCCAGGGCTGGGGCGGCGCGCAGGGCCCGGGGGGGGAGGGGGTGCGGAGGGGAGGAAGAGCCGTGCGAGCCCCGGCGCCCCCTAGGGAAGCGAGTGTTGCCCCGTTCCGGGCTGCTCTTCCCACCGCCTCCTCCCCGGCGTTGCCCAGGGCAACAGCGCGCCAAAAGCGGCGCGCGGCGTGAAACGCACCTACCTAGAACCCTGACAAGCTGGAGCCCTCAGACACTGGAGCCAGTCGCCACCCACGTCACGGGCCGCCCCAGCCAATCAGGGCTGCTGTCACGAGCCCCGGCGGCCAATCCGGCTGCGCTCGGGTCTCCAGGCACCGCCAGGCCCTAGCCAATGAGCGAGAGCAGGAGGCGGGCGTTGCCGCCGGCCCGGGCCGCTCCTATCCACCTCCCCAGAGGCTGGGCGCGGCCCCGGGGCCTGGATGGAGTGGGCGGGACCGAGTGGGCCCCGGGGGTGAGGCGCGCGCTGGACGCTGGGAGTGGGAACGGCCGCCGGCCTGAGCCCCCGGCTCCGGGATCCGAATACGCCGCGTGCTCGCCCCGCTGGCCCGCTCCTCCTCGCCAGTGTCCAGCGCTGCCGGCGCGGGAGTAGGCGGGACAGGGCCGGCCGGAGGCGGCGGCGTCACAGGAAACTTGGGAGGCTCGGGCCGGGCGGCGATGGCCGGGGCTCAGAAGCTGGGGGCCGCCGGGGACGCCCGGCCTTCGGGAAGGAATTCGGCGGTGGGCGGAGGCGAGCGAAACCCGCGCACCCGCCGCCCGGCCGGCCCAGTCCCAGAGCTCTGCTGGGCCGCGCCAGAGCCCGCGCCTGGACACACCCGCGAGACCAGCACCGCCCCGTGCTGCCCTTGTGGCCACTTGGGATGCCCCCAACCTGCTGTTCCGTGTCCCCAGGGGATCGGGCGCCCCTGTGTCCGCAGTCCTGCAGCTCCCGGGGGAAGGGGCAGCCAACTCCGGGCCCTAGGTCCGGGAAACCTAACTGCTCTGCCCTCCCGCAGAAGAATCAGGAACGGAGTCATGTGCCGCGGCGCTCCGTGGCAGGTACTCCTCACAACTCCTGGGTGTGCGGCTATGGCGATTTTTCAAGACTTTTATCATGGACTTTGGTTGAACCACATTCTTTGCCCAGAGCAAATCTAACATCCAACCCAATTCCACCCTTCCCTCCCCCAACACTTTCGAATTATGGCGCCAGAGAAGAGGCAGCTGTCAGCTTTTTTTCAGACAGGGTCATTCGAATTTGACCACAGTGAAAAGTCTGGACATTTACACACACACACACACCACACACACACACAAAAAAAAAAAAACTTGGACTTGTCTACTGTTGAAGTTAATTCAAAAAGTGATGTAAAGACAAATGATAGGCTTAATTGGAGCAGTCCGAGGGAAGAAATTTTATTAGTGTACATTTGCCTCAGAAACCATACAAGGTCTTGGATTTAGAAAACAGGCAAGTCTGAGAAACCGACCATGTGATTCTTGCCATACATGCAGCTGACCATCAGTAATGGTTCTGAGCGTCCTGCAGGAGGTGATCCCAGAGTTCAGAACAAAGAGGCGCACCTGAACCTAACTGGGAGAGAGCCCAAAGGGGGCCCAAAGAAAATGCAAGCCTTGTCAACTAAGGTTTGGGAAACAGTATGTCCCAGGTCCTGGGACTAACTCAAACGCAAATGGTGAAGCATCACCCTATAGGGTTTGTATAGAAAAGGATCCTAAGAGTAAAGAACAGTTTGCCCCAAGGTTGCAAAACTTCTTTCATAAAGATGAGAGTGTTTTTGTCTTAGTAAAAGCTAGTACAAAAGCCTCCCAATTATCAAGTAAAATTAATGTGTACAATATATGTTACGAGTCCTCTTTTGTAAGGACTAGTTATTGTTGGTCTTGAGAACGTGGAAAGGATTGTCTTCTTGGCTGTATGAAAGGGTGTGATTTTTGTTGTTTTGGAACCTCTCCCGCACCCCCATTCCCCCACTAAGGGTTTATTCCTGGCTCTGTTCTGGGATCACTCCTGGTCACACTACAAGATTGGGGGGAGGGAGGAGGAGGGCAGATGGGAAGCATAATAATGCCCAAGGTGGAATCCACTTGAACTCTGCAGGCAAGGCCTGTGCTGTGCTAACTCTCCCAGCACACTGTGATTTCTCTGTGCAGTCTCTGCTAATGCCTGCAATACTCCTCTGTCTCATGTTCACTCCTGTCTCATACTCACTCCTGTAATACTCTGTCTCATGCTCACTCCTGTCTCATACTCACCCTGTAATATTCCTGTCTCCATACTCACCTCTGTAATACTCCTCTGTCTCATACTCACCCCTGTAATACTTCTGTCTCATATTTACTCCTGTAATACTCCTCTGTCTCATACTCTCTCCTGTAATACTCCTCTGTCTCATACTCTCCCCTGTAATACTCCTCTGTCTCATACTCTCCCTGTACTCCTCTGTCTCACTTCTCTCCTGTAATACTCCTCTGTTTCATACTCTCTCCTGTAATACTCCTCTGTCTCATACTCACTTGTGTCACTTGTCTTCCCATTGTTCATCAATTTGCTCAAGCAGGCGCCAGTAATGTCTCATTTGTTGGGAATGAGGTCCATTATTGTTACTGTTTTTAGCATAAGGCACCTCAGGTAGCTTGCCAGGCTCTGCCGTGGTTCTGGGTTCATCCCAGGAGCCAGTCTTTTTTTGTGGTCAGACCATCAACCATACACGGCCCAGGGGCAGAACCCTGGGTGTGGAGACAAGCCTGTCTCCTGTCTCCACCAAAGTTGGACACCTCAGCCACACCTGCAACTACCTCTAGGGACAGGCTCACATACTCACTCCTGTAATACTCATCTGTCTCATACTTGCTGCATTCTGCTTTCATGCTTGTTAGAATGCTTATTTTGTCACTGCCTTTGTAGGGATCATAGTCGGGTGCTCCGCCGGGGTCCCCGACAGTGCCGGGAAGCGAGTTCCCCTTCTACCTCCGGCAGAGCGGAGGAATGGATGAGACACTCAGGGATCCGATGGAGGTTTTTAAAAAGACTTTACTTATCACAGGTTCAGGCATACAAATCAGCAAAAGGAAAACCCGATGCTTAGGATTCCAGGCTAGAACCCCAGCCACGTGTAGGCCAAGATGGCGACACCACATGTATAACTTCCAAGGGGGAAAAAAACGGCACAAGGCGGGATTCCACCAGGAAGAAGAAGCCTGGGAGAGCGGGAACCGGCTAGTTTATAGCCCCCCGCAACTCAGACCTTCCTCCCATTGTTATGGGAAGCAGGGAGGGTCCAATGCCCTCTGGTAGCCCCTCCCTGCATCTCACCTAGGGCCTTTACTGTGCTAATGTTTTGAGCCGGAATGCCTTTGAAATGTAGAGAAGGGGGTTTCTGAGATGGCAGGTCACTTTACCAAAGATCAACACCAATGCCAGTTAAATATTTCTCCAAGCCTTCACAAGTCTCCTCTACTTCATTGTAGTTTTATATTTTATCAGGGAGCCATGCTTGTTTGTTTGGGAAGCAAACAGCATTTCTCTCTGGTCTAATTACTTAGGTGTCCTTACGTGGCCAGGCTAATATGCTGGTAAGATCTAGCTAGTCCCACGATGATTGTGATAGCATGGGAGGAATATTTATACCAGCTAGTACAGCATACATAGTCAGATAAACTGCCACATTTAGACTACCCTTATCTACGGAGTGATCTGGGGGGGAGGCAATTCAGAGCAGATGCAGCGGCCCTTAGGAGTCCTGCAACAGGATCATTTCTGAACTAAAAAAAAAAAAACATTTTTAATTCTATTTTCCCAACTCTGCCTGTGCCCCAAATTGTGACATTATGAAGTGAAATGATTACTTTTTAACTTTTAATTTTTAATTTGTTCTAAAACAAAAATAATCTGATGTTAAATGATGCCTTATCACTGTGCTACAAATAAATTGTAATGAGGTTCATAAATAATGTTTGATATGTATTTTTTGCGATAACTATTAACTACAAAATAAGGCTTATATGAATAAATCTCTCTTAAAATCTGACCTGTTTTTGTTTGTTTCAGGCATACAGTGTGCCACCACCAATGGCCCCCACACTCCACCAGTGTCCTCAGGTTCACTCCCTCTCCCATCCCTATCCCCTTGGCAGGCATATAACATTTATTTCATGTTATGATCAGCCCAGGTATGCCTGGATCCAGAGACTCACATACCCAGGCCAGAGCTGTTACCAAGCTCTCCTGTGCCCAGCTGATCACGAGGCACACGAAAGGGAAAGCAGGTTCTAGCCCTGGCCCGTCATGCCAGCAGAGCCTCGCAAGAAGCCAGAGGAATCCCAACACCATGAGGGCGCCATTTCCCACATCCAGATTCCCCAGCTTATCTGAGGCTCCACCCAGCAGAAGAGCTGATCACAAGCCCGGCTCATCAGTGTCCCATCCTACAGCAGTCTTTTTCAAGCCCAGCCCAGATATGCCTGATCCAGAGACTTACAATCACGGGGCAGAGCTGCTACCGGCTTTCCCTGTGCCCAGTTGATCACAAGGCACCTTGGAGGGAAGGCAGGCTCTAGCCCTGGCCCACCATCCCATTCTTGCAAGACGTCAGAGGAACCCCCATACCATGAGGGCCGCCATTTTCCACATCTGAACTCCCCAGCTCATCAGAGCTCCACCCAGCAGAAGAGCTGATCACAAGCCCGCTTGCATGGCTGCTTTGCAGCTTCACGGTTCATCAATAAATGCATGAGATGAGAGGTGACTACAAGAGTATCCCACCCCACGGCAGAGCCTGGCAAGCTACCCATGTTATATTTGATATGCCAAATACCAGTAACAATTATAGACCTCTTTCCCATGACCTGATGGAATGGTTTGAGGCTCTTTATGTTCCTGGAGAGAGCAGGATGCCCTTGGGCTACACCTAGCATGTGACAGGACTAATGGAGGTGTTACTGATGCCCACTCGTGCAAATCAATGAACAACGGGAAGACAAGTGATACTAGTGACAAGTAATGTGTTCCAATAAAACTTAAAAGAATGGCACATATAACTATCAGAAAATAAATCCATAAAAGTCCACTTTTGGTGACTGACTGCTATGTTTTTAACTTTTCTTAATCTAGTACAGGAAAAACATATGCATCAATAGTTAAGTGTCATACTCAATGCCACATGTTAGGAATTTTGTCCTGTCTGTCCTTTAAAGAAGCTTTTTTAATACTTCTTGTGAAACTGGTTTCAAGGCTATGAATTTTCTAAGCTGGTGCCTGTCTGAAGCTCTAACTCCTTCCTTCAAATCTGAATGATAATCTAGCTTCATAGAGCAGTTCATCCTGTTGAATTTTTGTGCTATATCCTCCCATACTCTTCTGGCTTGTAAAAAAAAAAACAAAAAATCTTTAAAAAAAAAAAAAAAAGGCAGCAGTGTAAAACAGATTGTGTTGACAAGTAACACACACACAAAAAAAATGCCTATAACCTAAGTGCAGTTTCAACCTCTCCCCAAAGTGGTTATTTCTTTTTAACCTATCAAGTGTTTCTTGATCAGTATTAAGCACATCTCAGGTGAACTGCCTCTTCCCAAGGAAAGTAGCATTACCTAAAACAATATTTACCTCTCTTTTATTTGTTTTTCTTTTAAAAATTGTGTTCTTTTTTGGGTTTGGATTTTTGGTTTTGGTTTTGATTTGGGGACACACTTGGTGATACTCAGGGTTTACTCCTGTCTCTGTACTCAAGAATCACTCTTACTGGTACTAGGAAACCTTATGAGATGCCAGGGATGGAACCAGTGTCTTGCTATCTCTTCCCAATCTTTTGCTACTACTAAAAAATGAAATGCCATCTAAATCAGTTGAGAATCTCTCTCTCTTTTTTTTTTTTTTTTGCTAATAAACTGTCCCTATCTGTTTCTTAGTATAAAAGGCTTTTTATTTTCTATGACCCCCTCCTGCAAGAAGGAAATCCATGTGATTCATTAATTATTTAATCTGACTAGATCTGAATTTATTTAGGTGTTTTTTAGGAATAGAACTTTTGTTGTGACTTTTAAAAGGTGCTATACATCAGATTAATATAAACGAAATCCATGAATGTTTCTCCCAATGCCTATTTAGCTAAAGCTAAAATACAACCTTCAGGATTGTTTTACCAAAGCATATATTTGCCAGGAAACCTTAAAAGAGGTCTTAATCTAGAAAGATGTGGTTAGTGATTTTGTTGTAACAAAAAATATGTAGGAAATTTGTTATGTACCTGCTAAGAGGACAGGCTTGGAGGTGGGAAGGAAAGGTCACATTGGTCAAGGGATTGTGGTTAGAACATTGTTGTGCCTGAAACAACTGTATTATGAACAACTTGGTAGATCACAATGTTAAAAAAAAATTTTAATATCAAAATAATGATAAAGTGATGTACTTATAGACAGTAGAAATTTAAATAAGACATGATGGCAAAAATAGAACTAATTGATATACAATATGTGCATACTTTAAGAATGACAATTTTTTTAAACAATCTCTCTAGTATTTCAGCAGTTCTCTTGATTCTTGCCTATTCCAGACAGTAAACTTAGTCATTTGATAGCCAGTGCCAGGAATTAAACCCCTCCATGAAAAAATGGCATGTCCTCTACTGCTAATTCACATTCACTCAAGAAATGAGTGCCTGTCACATGCTAGAAAATGCAATTTTGTTTTGGGGTATTTTTTCATGGGGAGGAAGGTGGTTTTCTTAGTTTCTGGGCTACAACTAGCAGGGCTTTGGACTTACTCCTAGCTCTGTGCTCAGGGATTACTCTTGACTGGTTTTGGCAGAATATTGGTGTGTCAGATCTTCCATGTCTGAGGCAAGCACCTACCACTGTATTGTCATCGTTCCAGGTCTGAATGCAATTTTGAATGGATTACATGAAGTGAATGAATGTGGTAGAAATCTGTGCTGCATTTTGAAACAAAAAATGATGGCAAATCCAGTTTTAAATATTCTTTTGTCATTCCGCATTCATTTTACTTAGTTTTTGTTATACCATTTAACTTTCCTTACATTTTGTAAATATAAAGAGGATGTGGAAAAATAAAAAAAAAATGTTTCCTGTCTAGATGATCTATGGACCTCATAAAATACTAGATACTCCTTCCCCAAGCCTACCCAGAAGGGCCTAGAAAGATTATATATACTTAGTTGAAGTTGTAAGCATAGGATTTAAGTTTAATGTTTAAAATTTATATCTATACATAATACCACCATGAGTTTTGATTGTAAAAATACTGCCTTTTTAAAATAAATCCTTAGAATATAGTCAATTTAAAAGCTATCAGTGTATCTGTTTTAATAGTGTTACTTACACAAACAAATCAACACAAAAGATATGGACATTGGCCTTAAGATAATTAGTTAAAGAGGCGAAGCAATAGCACAGCGGGTAAAGGCGGTTGCCTTGCATGTGGCGACCGGGTTCAATCCCCAGCATCCCATATGGTCCACCAAGCACCGCCAGAAGTAATTCCCTGAGCAAATGAGCCAGGAGTAAACCCTGAGCATAGCAGGATGTGACCCAAAAAAGAAAATAAAAAAGATAATTAGTTAAAAAACCTGCCCCATTATTTGTTTAATAATGCCACATATGCTCTCTGAGAAATCTTGGCTATGTGCCATGCTAGCTCAGTAGTGTCCATACTTACCTACTTCTCCACAATCTATACTTCTCTTCCTTCTTTCTGCCAGTTCAATGATTTCGTTTTGCTCTCTCCAAACCACAATTCACACCTACCCATTTGTACACACTACCCCTATATGCAGTTTATGGTGACATATACAACATAGAAATCATAACTAGTTTTATTTTAATTGGAAGCCCTGTTTCCAGTGGATTTGAGTTCCATTGATTTTGAAAATTCTCTTGAGTAAACAGTTACAAAAATTCACACTTAAGAGAAAGTCACTTTGAAAATTTTAAACTTAGTAATTGAAATAGAAGTCTTAATATAAATTTCTCACAAGTGTGAGACTTGTGATTTCCTTTATTTTATATTCCTGTGAAAAGAATAAATAGAAAAAGGAGAAGAGAAGGGAGGTGAACCTAAAAATTACTCAGTGGTTAAAGTGCCTACCTTGCAAACGTGAGTCTGTGAGCTCAATCCCTGGTTCCACCTCTATAAATCATGAGCATGATGTAAGACAGAAAATGGAACAGTGTGCTAAAAATTGTCGAGGGTACTAATAGAACTGAGCATTAAATAGAGGCAAAAAGATACACATGACAACCCTTTAATGTATGTTCTGTAATCCATAGTCTGGAAGGGAAGGAAAAGAGAAAGAGAGAGAAAGGGAAAGTAATAAAGAACCTGCCATGGAGCAGGGCTGGGGAAGGGGGAGGGAACCGGGGACGTTGGTGGTAGGAGATGGGCACTGGTGGAGGGACGGGTGCTGGAACACTGTATGACCAAAACCCAAATATGACTTTTTAATTGTATATCTTTGTAATTCTATATCTCACAGTGGTATAATAAAATACTTTAAAAAATAAACAAAGTATAGAGAACACTATAAGAACAGTTTGACTTTGTAAAAAAAGAAAAGAAAAGAAAAATCATGAGCATGATTCCAGCAACTTTACTTTTTGCAAAATACTGAGGTGGTAGAGTGTTTGCTATCTGGTGCATCACAGCCAGCACATCAGAGACTACAACTACTGTGTGCAATCCGCAGCAAACATCACAGCCATTATGTGAGCAACCTTTAATCATCATTGAATAACAAAGGCAGAAATTAAAACTGTTCAGAAAGCATAGAATTGGAAGAAGAAAGCTTCTTATAGGTCTTCACTAGGTGTCAAATAATAAGACCCTATCACAACCATTCCTCTCAGTAAGAGACTTGCGGTGCTTCTAGAATATCCCTTTCCCAGTTTCCCTAACCTGTTCATTAGAAACACATCATCATTCCCAGTGGACGTGCCTTTCTGCAAGATGTCCTTGGATTACTTGGGGCTGTCTTTAAGTCATCTTTGTCTCAGAATATACTTAGCTGTCGGGAACGCCGCCGGGGTCCCCGACAGTGTCAGGACAGAGGTTGTCTTCTACCTCCGAGGACGCCGGGAGAACAGATGAAAACTCACGAGTCCGGTGCAGTTCCAAAAATGGCTTTTAATAGTACAAAAGCTCTTCCACAGCACTCCAATATAATGAACAAATTTTAGCTCTGGTCCAAACTTAGACCATACAAAAGAGCCTAAGTCTCCCACCAAAGAGAGAGGATCTCACCCAAGCTGAGTCCTACCCAGAAGGAGCAAAAAGGCCAAAGAGCAAAAAGCAAAAGGCCAAAAGCCAAAGCCGCAGGAGCCAAAAGCTGAAGGCTGAGAAACCAAAAGGCAAAAGGTGAAGGGGCCTCAAGTCAGCCCCTTATATACACCAAAGTAATCCAATCGGGAGGTTGTCATGTCAACAAAGAACCCTAAACAGAGTGTAGTGCCACACCTTATTGCAGGTATAAACAAAGGTTATGACAAGGACTAAGGAGATTATCTCTTATGTAAAACACTGGAGAGAGAGGGCTGATATAAAGTAATACATCTTAACTTCATGAGCTTCATGTAATCCAGATGGTACCCACAAGTTCCTTCTTCTTATTATCTGCACCAGAGTGATTCTGAGTATCTTGTTCTCGTGTACTGAAAGGGTCACTCTTGCCTGCTTAGAGCAAACTAGTATGATCCTTCCTATAATCTTCCTATAGTCTCAACGTAGCCAGGGTGGTAGTCTCCTGGTAAATTCTAACTGCCCCACGTTGGGTGCAGTGGGTATAAAGAGGAGCTGTGCCCAATCTAGAAAACATAGAAGTCTTAGTAGATGTATAAGTCAGAAGTTATTCAATCAAGGTGACTTCTGTAACTGCCACACCCTCTAGCAGTGTTTACATAGAAGAGAGGTCTCATTAGAATGAACCTTGGCTTAAATAAGATTAAGCTGGGAGTGGGCAAAACAACAAAGCTCCCCAAATTAGCTAAATCTGTCCTCCAACACTTAGCCTTTATCTTACTGTGCCTCCACTGGTAACCATCAAATTTGCACCAATAGGAGAAACCTAGAGTAATGGTTTTCAAATATGGGTTTGTACACTAATATCAGAATCCCCTACAGAGCTTTTTTAAAAAAAATACAGAGTTTTGGATTTACCCAAAACAAAAGATTAAGTGAAAAATAAAACCATCAGGTCAAACCCTAATCCAATCTGATGTCCTTATACAAAGAGGAATCTTGGACACACAAAAGGAACACTGGGTATGCACAAACACAGGGAATACTGTGAAACACACAAAAGGAGGAACATATGCAAGCCAAGGAGAAAGGCCATGGAAGAATCCAAACCTGTTAAACTTTGTTCTTGACCTTCTAGACTCCAAACAGTGAGATATTAAATTTCTGTTATTTAATACATTCAGTTTGTATTTGTTGACTATAGCAATCCTAGAAAACTAATACACATGCCAAAGTGCTGGCTCCCACCCAATGTTAGCTATCAATGTATTGTGTGTGTTAATACAATGTATTAAGGGCCACCATTTTCAACATCCAGACTCCACAGCTCGCCAGAGCTCCACTCAGCAGAAGAGCTGATCACAAGCCCTGCTTGTCAGAGTCCCACCCTACAGCCGTCTATTTCAAGCCCAGGTATGCCTGATCCAGAGACTCAGAGACACGGAGTAGAGCTGCTACTGACTTTCCCTGTGCCCAGCTGATCATGAGGCACCCAGGAGGGAAGGTGGGTTTTAGCCGTGACCACATCATCCCAGCAGAGCTTCGCAGAAGCCAAAAGGAACCCCCCACACCATGAGGCCGCCATTTTCAACATCCGGACTCCACAGCTTGTCAGAGCTCCATGCAAGAGAAAAGCTGATCTTTCCCTGCTGTGTTTATCAGTAAATGCATGAACTGAGAGCCTACTACAGGAGTATCCCACCTGCACAGCAGAGCCTGGCAAGCTACTCGTGTCATATTTCATATGCCAAAAGCCAGTAACAATTATAGACCTATTCCCGTGACCCGAAGGAATGGTTTGAGGCTCTTTATGTTCCTGGAGCAAGCAGTTGCCCTTTGGCTACACTAGCATGTGACAGGATGTATGGAGATGTTACTGTTGCCTGCTCTAGCAAATCGATGAAAGTACTGGAAACCATCCATAAATGCAAACAAAAGTAAGGAAGGATTAAGGTCAATTAAGATGACATCGAATTTTAGGGAACAGAATCAAGAACATTCCACTGTAATGTTTGCAGAGAATAGGTCAAGAATTCGTATTTAAAAAAGCTATCTAGGGGCTGGAGCGATAGTCCAACAGGTAGGGCGTTTGCCTTACACTCGACTGGCCCATGCCGGCACGGGTTCAATCCCGGCATCCCATATGGTCCCCCGAACACCGCCAGGAGTAATTCCTGAGTGCAGAGCCAGAAGAAACCCCTGAGCATCGCGGGTGTGACCCCCAAAAAAGCAAAAAAAAAAAAATGCTATTTAAGAACTTCCCAAGCTGAGAAATGAGATAGACAAAAGATTCAGAAAGCTCAGAGTTCCAGATAAATAAAACCCAAATAGAAGCACACCAAGACATGTAACTAAAATCACAAAAATATTAGATATATATATATATATCTTACCATAAATATATCTAATATTTTGATCTATTTAGATATGTGTATCTAATGTTATTTATATATAAGTGTAAAAGAATCCAGTGTTGTATATCTCAATGTTAGATAGATTAGACAGACAGACAGAAGATGGACAGAGAGACAGACAGACAGACAGACAGACAGACAGACAGACAGACAGACAGACAGACAGACAGACAGACAGACAGACAGACAGACAGATAGATAGATAGATAGATAGATAGATAGATAGATAGATAGATAGATAGATAGATAGATAGATAGATAGATAGATAGATAGATAGATAGATAGATACGTAGGTACATATGTAGGTATGTAGGTAGATAGGTAGATAAGCAGATAAGTGGATAAAAATTTGGAGACCAATTTATTTAGCTAAACCTTTTAAATTAATCATTTTAGGGCACATGATGAACAACCTAAAACCTGAGCTGTGCAAGAGGAAGAGAGCAACATGGAACACTTTCAAGAGCATTGAAGAAATAGCTAAAAGGACAAAGAACCTCCGGTTATGGGCACATCTCTTCAACTCCACCATTCTCCCTGCATTAACATATGCCTCAGAGACCTGGGCCCTACGAAAGCAGGATGAGAACCCTATTCGGGTCTCCCAAAGAGGAATCGAAAGAGCTATGCTTTTAATATCAAAGCCTCACTCAAGTGAGATAAGGAATCGGAGTTCCAACCTCTGCCGATGATCCAGAGTCAGGGACACTGTCTCGTTTGTCAATGCATCGAAAATCAGGTGGGCTGGACATGTAATGCGATTCGGAGACAACCGCTGGACTAGAGCCGTTATCGACTGGATCCCACGGGGATGTCAAAAGATCACATGGCTGCCCACCTAAAAGATGGTCAGACTTCTTCGTCAAGACCCTGAATGAATGGTTTGAGGCTCTTCCTATTCCTGAAGCAAGCAGATGCCATTGGGCTACACTGGCAGGTGATAGGGCCACATGGAAACGCCACTAGCCACGGCTCGAGAAAATCAATAAATAAGGGGATGTCAAGTGATCAAGTGATTTTCAGGGCCATATGTTGCAGTGTTCTAGAATTATGCCTGTGTTCTAGAATTTGAGGCTGCTTCCAGTGGTGATCAGGGGACCATGCAGTGCAGGGATCAAATTTAGGCCTCCTGCATGCAAACCAGGTGCTTCAGTACATTGCACTATCTCTTTAATCCTAAGTAAGTGTTAATTCTTTTGCCATAAAATAAGGGTAATTCACTGAGCTGTTGAGAGGACAAAAGGCATAATATATAAAAATGATTATAGTCATATATCACATTAAATATAAGTCCCATAAATACTGCTAATACCATTACTATTATTTTAAGTATTTTATTCTTCCAAACTTCTTACCATCAAACACAGTTTTGCTGTGTGACCTAAACAATATTTTTTTCTGCAATGCTGAGCTGTATTTTCTGTTACAAAAGCTGAAAATAAGCAGCAATCTTCACTTTCTTGCTGTAGTTCTTTCAGTTACCATGTCTCTACTGGTGTAGTACCAGATTATGCATTTCATCCACACATTTTAATTTAGAACCTTCTTTACATCTGGCTAGAAGCATATTTTGTTATATTCCCAAATGATACTTTTTAGACCTGGCTGCAAAACCCTTGTAATTCTCAGAAAACTTGAAGTTGTTCTTAGGGGAACAATCATTGCTTTGCATTTTATTATTGAATAGAAAATCTAGAAGAACAGTACTAACTTTAAAATAAAATTTTTAGGGGGCATGGCGGGCTGGGCTGGTATGTGGCGAAAGAGGTAGAGCCCTGGGCCTCCTGCAGAAAGCAAAATTACAGGCCACAGAAGTCTGAGCAGAAAAGGAATTAAACAGCGCACTTCCAACCCCCACGCCAAGTGGCTTTCTCCCAGGTACCCTCCCTGGGGTGTGGCTGACTGAGCAGCAGCCACTCATGTGGCCGCATATTAATACTAAAAGCAGGGAAATCAATACCAAAAGGAACGTAATATCCTCAAAGAGGGAAGAGGATAACATCTACTGCGGAACATCTCTGGAGTCCTACCTGATAGTAAGGAAGAAACAGTACCTCAAAACAATTCACCGCAAACCATCACAGCACCATGGGGAAACAATGCAGATCCCTAGCTCGAAGAGTAGATGAAGAAAACAACCCTGAAGACTCGAAAAAAGAATGCAAACATACATAATCTCTCTGACAGGGAATTCAGAGAAGAAATTGTGAGGATGTTTAACGAGTTCAATGACAAAATGAAATGGATGTCCAAGAAAATACAGGAGAACATAAATGAAGCAGTATAAAGGGCTATATTGACTAGTAGGAGGAAATGAGAGCAGAAATGAGAACAATGCAAACAGAAATATCATAACTAATTAGCTCAGTAGATGAAATAAAAAATGCAATGGGGGGCTGGAGCGATAGCCCAGCGGGGTAGGGCGTTGCCTTGCACGTGGCTGGCCTATGGAGGCCTGGGTTCAATCCCGGCATCCCATATGGTCCCCCGAGCACCACCAGGAATAATTCCTGAGCACAGAGCCAGAGAGTAACCCCTGAGCATCGCCGGGTGTGACCCAAAAAGCAAAAAAAAAAAAAAATGCAATAGGGGCTCTCAACAGCAGGATGGCAGCACCAGAAGACAGGGTCAGTGAGACTGAAGATAAGCTGCAGAAAGTACTCAGGCAGGTACACAAAATGGAAAAAGACCAAAAAAACAGATCAGTGGTGGAACAGAAAACACTGGGATGAAACCAGGAGAGGCAACATAAGAATCATTGGAGTCTCAGAGAGACAAGAAGGTAACCCCAAGGAAATAACAACAGGTAAAGACATCCTTGCTGAAAAGTTCCCAGAGTTAAAGGACGAAGGCACACAGATCCAAGAAGCCTGAGGGTAATGGCAATAAGAGATACCAAATAGAAAAACTCCAACAAATATCCTTGTCAAAATAATGGATGCCATAGAGACACAATCCTTTGAGCAGCAAGATCAAAGAAGGAAATTGTATACAAAGGAGCATCCATTCGACTTTCAGCAGACCCTATCAGAAGAGACCCTCCATATCTATATCCTGGTGGGATATAGAGGAAAATCTCGAGGAAATGAATGTTTCACCAAGAATTCTTTACCTGGCTAAACTCTAACTCATATTTGAAGAACATATACACAGATTCTTGTATAAACAACAGCTCAGTAACTTTGTAGACTCAAAACCAACCTTAAAAGAAGGTCTAAAAGAACTACTCTAAGACGAGACAAAACCCAAAAAGAACAACAAATTTATTCAGAAATATGGCACATAATCCCATGACAATAATTTCTCTCAATGTCAGTGGTCTAAATGTACCAGTTAAGAGACACAGAGTAGCAAAGTGGATAAAAATTGAATCCAACATTCTGCTGCCTTCAAGAAACACATCTGAACAATTGGAGCACCAACAGGCTCAAAGTAAAAGGCAGGAAAACAATCCTTCTCTCAAACAACCCCTCCAAAAGGCCAGGGTGGCCATACTGGTGTCCGACAACATAAACTTCAGGCTGAAGAAGGTAAGAAGGGACAGAGAAGGTCATTGCTTAATAATGAAGGGGTATGTATACAGGAAGAAATTACACTCATAAACATATATATGCACCCAATGAGGGGCCAGCAGAATACCTAAAACAACTACTAATTTACTTCAAAGAAGACAATGACAGCAACTCGATTGTAGTTGGAGACTTCAACACAACTTTGTCAACTCTTGAAACATCAACAAGACTGAAACTTGTTGATGTTTCAATCTTGTTGATGTTCCCATTTTTTCTTCCATCTCTTCCCTTTAGGACCAGTATTTCCACTAAAAAGCCCAGTAAGGAAATATTGGTCCTAAAGGAAGAGATGGAAGAAAAGAGAGCTTAGTAAATATATGCAGGGCATTTCATCCTCAAAAAAGCCGAATACGCATTTTTCTCCAGCACACATGGAACATACTCCAAGATAGATCACATTATGAACCACAAAACATACCTCCTGAAAATCAAGAAGATAGAAATTGTGTCAACTACTTTTCAGACAATGATGCACTGAAAATAAAAGTTAATTGCGCACAGAAACAGCAAGTCATAGCAAGCACCTGGAAACTAAAAAAACTCGCTGCTGAACAACCAGAAGGTCATAAAGAACCAAAGAGGAAATCCAAAAATTCCTGGAAACAAATGAGCCTGAAGACACGAATTACCAGAACTTGTGGTAAACAGAGAAAGCAGTGTTGAGGCAAGTTCATAGCTCTTCAAGCATTCATCAGAAAAGAAGAAAAGACCATCATAAATAGGAAAATCACAGCTTAAGATCTTACAAAGCGATCAGCAAATTGAGCCCAACCCAGGCAGAAAGAAAGAAATAATAAAAATTAGAGTGGAAATCAATGAGATGGAATCCCAAAAACAATCCAGAAGATCAATGAAACCAAGAGCTGGTTCTTTGAAAAAATAAACAAATTTGACAAACCACTTGCAAGACTACAAGGAAAGGTAAAGAGAGAACCCAAATAAATAGAATCAGAAATCAAATAGGGTACATCACATCAAAAACCACAGAAATTCCAAACATTATCAGAGATTATTGTGAGATTCTGTGTGACACGAAACAAGAGAACCTAGAAGAAATGGACAAATTCCTGAATTCCTATAGCCTCCCAAGGCTGCAAAGAAGATTTGGAATACCTCAACAAGCCTATCACCATTGAGGAGATGGAATCAGTAATCAAAAGTCTCCCCCAAACACAAAAGCCCAGGTCCAGATGGATTCAGCAGTGAATTCTCCAAATCTTTAAAGAGGACCTACCCCAGTGTTTTTCAAGCTCTTCTTGGAAATTGAAGAAACAGAAACACTCCCAAATAACTTCTACAAGACATATATCTCCCTGATACCAAAGCAGACAGAGATGTCATGAAAAAGGAAAACAACAGAGCAATCTCCTGATGACACAGATTCTAAGATCTTCAATAAAATGCTAGCAAATAGAATCTAAACAGTCATCAAAAAGATTATACACCACGACCATGTAGGATTCATCCCGAAAATGCAAGGATGGTTCAACATCCACAATTCAATCAACATAATACATCATATCAGTAAGAAGAAAAATAAAAATCATATTATAATATCAATAGATGCAGAGAAGCGCATTTGACAAGATCCAACACCCCTTCATAATAAAAACTCTCTGTAAAATGGGAATTGAAGGAACCTACCTCAATATAATCAGAGCCATCTACTACAAGCCCACAGTGAGCATCGTTTTCAATGGGGAAAAAACTGAAAGCCTTCCCCCTAAGATCAGGGACAAGACAAGGCTGCCCCTCACAACTTTTATTCAATATAGTACTGGAAATACTTGCATAGCAATCAGGGTAGAAAAAAGACATTAAGGGCATGTCTTAGGAAAGGAAGAAGCCAAGCTGTCACTATTTGCAGATGACATATTATACCTAGAAAACCCTAAACTCTCTACCAAGAAACTACTAGAAACAATAGATTTCTATAGTAGAGTGGCAGGGAACAAAATCAATACCCAGAAGTCAATGGCTTTCTTTTATGCAAATAGCAAAAAAGAAATATTAAAGAAATGATACCATTCATAGTTGTGCCACAGAAAATCAAATACCTAGGAATCAGTTTGACAAAAAATGTAAAGGATCTATCTCTACAAACTACAAAATGTTATTTCAAGAAATAAAAGATGACCTGAGGAAATGGAGACCCATTCCCTGCTCACGGATTGGGAGACTTAACATTATCAAAATGGTAATACTCCATAAAGCTTTATACAGATTCAATATGGTTCCTATAAAGATACCCATGGCATTCCTCCAAAGGCTAGAAATTGAGCTCCCTTTTGACCCAGCCATACCACTCCTGGGAATATACCCTGGGAAGCAAAAAACACACAGTGGAAACACAATCCGCACTTTTATTTTCATAGCAGCACTATTCACAATAGCCAGAACCTGGAAACAACCAGTATGCCCGAGAACTGATGACTGGATAAAGAAACTGTGGTACATCTACACAATAGAATACTATGCAGCTGTTAGGAAAAATGAAGTTATAAAATTTGCCTATAAATGGATGGACATGGAAAGGATCATGTTGAGTGAAATTAGTCAGAAGGAAAGAGAGAAATATAGAATGACTGCATTTGTTTGCATGACATAAATATATTAGGTGGTCTTACCAAAAGTGGAAATTACCACAAACGTGTGGGAGTCAGAGGTTAGGTAAGACAGAGAAGGGAACATATGTGAATAAATGTCGAAAGGGCTAATACAACCTAGAAATGAGCATTAAATACAGGCAAAAGAAATGCACATGATGGCTTCTAAGTGTATGTAGTGCAACCCACAATGTGTAAGAAAAGAAAGAGAGAGAGGGAGAGAGAAAATAGATAAAGAACCTGCCATTTAGGCAGGCTATGGGAGGGAGAGGGAATTGGGGACATTAGTGGTGGGAAATGGGCACTGGTGGAGAGGGCAGGGTGCTGGAACACTATGTGACCGGAAACCTCTAAACATGAGCAACGTTGTAATTGTATATCTCACGGTGGTATAATAAAATGTTTAATTAAAAAATAAAAGAAAAAGAAAAAAAAATAAAGATACCCATGGGATTCTTCAATAAAATTGACCAAACACTACTGAAATTTGTATGGAATAATAAACCCTCACAAATCCCTAAAGCAATCCTTGTGAAAAATAAGATGGGTGGTATCATTTTCCCCAACCTCAAACTACTACAAAACAGTCATAATTAAAACAGCATGGTATTGGTATAGTGACAGACCTGTAGACCTATAGAATAGAGCTGAATATTATGAAACACACTCTCAAATGTACATTCACTTAATCTTCAATAAAGGAGCAAAAACTGTTAAGTGGAGCAAAGAAAACCACTTCAACAAATGGTTGAAGCTGCCATTTGTTACATTTTTTACATGTAGCTGCCCAGCTGGGAAAGCTGGGCAGCTACATATAGAAAAAATGAACTAGACTTCCTTCTAACACCATGCACAAAAGTAAGATCAAAATGAATTAAAGATCTCAATGTCAGACATGAATCTATAAGGCTTATTGAAGAAAACATAGGAAAAACACTCTATGACAACAAAACTAAAGGCATCTTCAAAGTCGAAACACCACTGGCAAAGCTAATGGAAGCAATGATAAACAAATGGGATTGTGTAAAACTGAAAAGCTTTTGTACCTCAAAAGAAGTGGTGACAAAGACAATCCACAGAAATGGAAAGAATATTCACCCAATACCCATCTGGTAAAGGGTTAATATCCAGATTGTACCAGTTACTGGTAGCACTTTACAAGAAGAAAACAGCCAACCCCAATCAAAAACTGGGAGAAGAAATGAACAGAAACTTCCTAAAAGAAGAAATTCAAATGGCCAAAAGGCATATGAAAAAGTGCTCTTCATCTTTAATCATTAGGGAGACGCAAATCAAAACAACAATGAGGTACCATCTCACACCACAGAGACTGGCACACATCCAAAACAGCAAGAACAACCGGTGCTGGAGTGGATGTGGGGAGAAAAGGGACTCTTATCCACTGTTGGTGGGAGTGCCAACCATCCAGCCCTTTTTGAAAACAATATGGACATTCCTCTGAAAGCTATAAATTGAGTTCCCATTCAATCCTGCAATACCACTCCTGGGAATATACCCTGCAGACCCAAAAAACTAACAGCAGAAATACCATCTGCACTTCTATATTCATTGCAGCTCTATTCACGATAGCCGAATCTTGAAACAACCTGAATGCCTGCGAACATACGACTGGATAAAGAAATTTTGATACATCTACACAAGGGAATACTATGCAGCTGTCAGATAAAACAAAATCGTGAAATTTTCCTGCAACTGGATGGACATGGAGACTATCATGCTGAGTGAAATTATCGCAAGGAAAAGGATAGATATAGAATGTCTGCATTCATTAATGGAATATAAATATATTCTAGTGCTCCACTAATTGTGCCAGACTAGAATTCAGCATTGAATATACACAGAGACTTAAATGATAAATCCTAAAAATCTGTAGGGCAAGCCACATTGTGTAAGAGAAGAGCAAGAGATAGAGAGGTGGAGAGAAAGAGAGAGAGATACAAGGACAGAGACAGAGAGAGAGATAGAAAGAGGCGTAACAAAAAAGTGCCTGATATCAAGATAGGCTGGGGTTGGGTGGGAGGGAATGTGGGGACTTTGGTGGTGGGAATGGGGCACTGGTGGAGGGACCGGTGCTGGAACTCAGACTTACAACTGAGTCTCAACTATGATATCTTTGTAATTGTATATCTCACGGTGATATAATAAAAAATAAATAAAAAGTTTTAAATGTTCTCTTTTCTTTGTGTGTGGGGTTGGGGACAGGGCATACTCAACTGTGCTCAGTGTGTACTCTTGATTCTGTACTCGGGATCACTCCTGGTGAGTGTCAGGAGACCATGTTTGGTTCTGCGGATCACTCTAGGTTCCACATGCAAAGTAAGTGCCCTACCCACTGTACTATGTCTCCAGCCCTTTCATACAATGTTTAGTAGAGATCTTGAAAGTATAATTTCAATTTTGATGAATTTCAGTTAATTTGTATAATGCTTTAGTCAGAATGGTCTTTTTAATATTTTATTATACCACCATGAGATATACAATTACAAAGATGTTCATAAGATGTTCATATTTGGGTTTCGGTCATACAGTGTTCCAGCACCCATCCCTCCACCGGTGCCCATTTCCCACCACCAATGTCCCCGATTCCCCCCCCTCCCATAGCTTGCCTCTATGGCAAGTTCTTTATTTTTTCTCTTTCTCTCTATCGCTTTCTCTTTCCCTTCCCTTCCACATTGTGGATTACAATGCATACATTAAAATGATGTCATGTGTATCTTTTTGCCTGTATTTAATGCTCAGTTCTGGGTTGGTATTAGCATTTTTGACAGTTATGGCACACTGTTCCAGAATGGTCTTTTTTCACCATGCTAATTCTTCTAATCCAGGAACATAGAATATTTTCCTATTCTTTTGTATTCTCTTCTACATCTTTCAATAGCGACTTACAGTTTTTGATGTGTAAATCTCCATATTTTTCTGATTGCAAATATTTGATGACTGGGAACACTCTTATTTATTTTTTTATTCTGTATGTTTCAGGGCTGTACCTATTGGTGTTGATGGGCTACTGCTTCTGTCAAGGTTCTTTTCTGTTAGTGGTCAGGCAGGACCATATATGGTCCTGGGTATCACTCTCATTTCATCTCTCATTTTCCAGTTTGGATTTATTTCATTTTATTTTCTTGTCCAATTGCTGTGACAAGGACTTCAAAACGACTGCACAAAAGTAGGGAAAAAAATGGACAACCTTGCCTGTGCTTGATCTCACATTTTTCCCATTTAATACGATGTTGGTTGTGGTTTGCTGTAAATGAACGTTACTATCTCGAGACCATTCCGTCTGTCTCCATTTTGTTGAAGTTTTTATCATGAATGTATGTTGAATCTTGTCAAAAGCTTTATCTGAATCTATTGATATGAGCATATTTTTTCTGCTTTTTTTTTTGTTTTATGGGTCACACCCAACTCTGTTCAGGGGTTATACCTAGCTCTGCACTCAGGAATTAGTCCTGGCAGCACTTGGAGGACTATATGGGATGCCATGGATCAAACCCTGGTCAGCATCATGCAAGTCATACACCTTACCCACTGTGCTATTGTTCTAGCCACAACCATATGATTTTTATATTTTTTGGTTGATTTTAAGTATTGCATTACTTTATTAATGTGTAATGAGCCTTGCACCTCTGGAATCAATACCATTTGATCATGACTTACATGGTTTCTTTGAGATGTTGGATTTTGTTCACTAAAAATTTGTTGAAAAACTTTCCATTAATGTTTATCAGAACCAAAATTTTCTTTTTAGTGATATCTTTGTCTTCTTTTATTGTTGTAATATTAGTTTCATAGAAGTTGTTAAGATGGAGTCCTGTTTATTCTATATTTTGGAAGAATTTGAGCTGTATAACCAGTAGGTCTTCTTTGAAGGTTTGGTAGAAATCAGTCATAAATCAATTTGGATATAGTTTTTTTGTTCTCAGAGAGACTTATAATTACTATTTCAACTTCCTTACTTTTGATTGGTCTGCTCAGGCTTTATACTTCCTCCTGGTTCAAATTTGGCCTTATGCATTACTTTATGAATTTATTAATTTATTTTTGATTCTTCAGTTTAGTGGCACCAAGTGGCATTCATAGTAATTTCTTATGAGCTTTTGAATCTTTGAGGTATCTATTGCAATTTTTGCTTCTATCTCTGATTTGATTTCTTTCCTCTTTCTCATTTTTTTCCTTGCAGTCTTGCCAATCATGTTTATTATTTTGTAAAACCAGCTCATGGTTTAATAAATTCTTTCTATTATTTCCTTGATTATTTTTTTTCTGTGTTTATTTTTTTTACAAAGTTGTTAATGATAATTTGTTATAAACATTCAATATTCCAACACCAATCCCACCACTATTGCACCTTCTCACCGCCATTATTTCCAATTTTCCCCAATGTCCCTTAGGCCTGTCCCTATAGTAGACCCTTAATTATTTTATATTGCAGGTTGCAAAACATGTTTCCTTAGAAGAAAGTTATTGAAGACTGTATCTCATCATGGGCACTTTGAACATTTACATGAGATATTACTAACATATTGTTATAGGATAAACCTTGTGTGTTTATATTTTGTAAATAGAAATTAGGTGTCTTCTATTTTATATCCCATGCAATCTGGTGTGTTACATGGTTTATCAATGTTGCTGAGTTTGAGATGTCACGGCTGCATGCTCTAGCAATTCCAAAAATTTTAACAGCATGCTAAAGCTAGAGTAAAATTTTAACTGACTGGCAGCTTTTGGACATGTGTGTGACTGCTGGGCATTCCAGAACAAGGAGATAAAGGGATATAGTCTAACCCTAACTGTGAAAGTCTGGAGATTTTAGCCACAAAATCCACATACCTGTGTTTTTTAACATTAATTTCTGGATGAGGCTCATCCTTAGCAGTGAGTCCAGCCTTAAGTATGATAGCAATTGTGAAGTGGAAGTTTTTTTACTTTGGGGGCTCTGTTTTGATGGGCTAAAGGCTTACCTGTCCCCTCTGGGGCTCCCCAATAGACTACCTTGGTGTGAAGTTGAGAAGCACCTCTACAACTTGTTGAACTCTTTCGAGATTTATTTATGAGATTCTGGATCATGGCTGGTTAATGATATTACTTAGAGCAAGAGGCAGTTTATGGGCATGACTGCCAGGCCTTCCAGAAAAAAGAGGGAACATAGCCCATGCCGAACTCCATGAAAGCCTGAAGATTTTAGACAAAACCTGCATACCTGTGTTTTTCAACAGATTAATTTCTGGATGAAGTTTATCCCGAGCAGTGGAGTATGGCCTTGAGCATGGTGGTGATTTTTCTAGTGTGGAGGTTTTTGGATGTTGGGTCTCTGTTTGGGCTAGTGGGCCTTGAACCTGTTCCTGTGGGATGCTCCAGCCTCAGCCTGGCATGGGGTCTGGAAGCATTTTCTTAATTTTTATATCATTGCTTTCTGTGCTAATTTTGATTATTTCCTTGCTTAGACATAATTTGGGAGGGTTTTTTGGGGGGACCTAGTTCCTCAGTCATGGGATTACATCACTGACTTTTACTTCTTTCCTATTGCACTGTTAAAAACTTTCACCTTAGTACTGCTTTTGCAGTGACTGATAGGTTCTGATAGTTAGCATCTTCCATTCTAGTTTATTTTGAAGAACCTTTTATTTCTTCTTTGATCATCTCTTTCAACCAATAGTTATTTAACAGTATGTTGTAGAGTTTCCAAATATTTGAGCTTTTTATTAATTACCTTTATTTCTATCTTCATAGCATTACAGTTAAGAACATAGTTAATATTATTTCTATTTTTTATAACTTTCAGACACTCAAATTGTGACATGGTTTGTGATTTATCCTATTCTATATGCACTGGAGTAGAATGTGTTTAGATTTTGTGGGGCGGAGGAGTGTGCATATAGCTATTAGTCCCAGCCATTTCCATTCTAATTTAGGGCTCTTATTTATTTTTAAATGTCATGAGTGGTTATCTTTCCAATAATGAGAGTGGGGTATTAAAATCTCCCACTAGAGGATCATGTTGAGTGAAATAGCTAGAGGGGAAAGGACAGATATAGAATGACTGCATTTATTTGTGGTATATAAAAAATTAGAATGGTACCAATATCCAAGGCCAGACAAAACATGGATCAGAAGATCTTGTCAGTGGGTAGAATCTACTGCAAATATGTCGGAGTCAGAGGTTAGGTAATACAGAGAAAGGAACAGTGTACTAATAATTATTGTAATTGATAATAATCACTTGATCACTTGAATCCCATTATTCATCGATTTCCTCGAGTGGGCGCCAGTAACATTTCCATTGGACCCTATCGCGTGCCAATGTAGCCCAATGGCATCTGGTTGATTCAGGAATATGAAAAGCCTCAAGCAGTTAATTTACTTGGCTACAGGTAGATTGATAATAATAATAATAATAATAATAATAATAATAATAAATAATAATACCAGCATAGAACTGAGCATTGAAAGTAGGCAAAAGAACATACATGACAACCTCTAAATGTATATATTTCAATCCACAATGTGTAAGAGGAGAGAGAGAGAGAGAGAAGTGAAAATTGCCTACCATAGACTCAGGCTGGGGGAGGGGAGAAATCAATGGACATTGGTGGAGGGAAATGGGCACTGGTGGAGGGATGGGTGCTGGAACACTGTATGACTGAAACCCAAATATGAACATGTATTTCTCTCTTATGTATATCTCATGGTGGTATAATAAAAAGAAATAAATAAAATCTCCCACTACTAGGCTAGAATGTTAGTAGAGCTGGCAGGACACTTCTTGCATGTGGTGTACCCAGAGATGATCCCTGGCACCAATAAGGTACTCAATACCTGCCAGGAGTAATCTCTAGGAGGGATCAGGGCCAGGATTAAGCCCCGAGCAGCTGGAGCTCAGGGTGTGCCCCAAAGCCAAGAAAATAAAAAAGAAAACTTCCATTACTATTGTGATGCTGTTGAGGTGTCTCGGCTATTAACAGCTGCTTATAAGAGTTGCTATTACTTCTTTGGTATACATGTATTGATAAGAGTTAAGTCCCTTTGACTTATTAAACCAGTTTGCAATGCCCATCTCTATTGCTTGACTTACTTTTTTAAATTAGTTTTATTTAGCTTTAATGTTATTTGTTCAACACCATTTTCTTAAGCCTACCATTGCCCTCTATGACTATTCTTTAACCTTTCACTCTGAGCCAGTGTTATAAGTGTTCAAGGGTTTTAGGCAATAGATAGTTATAGTTTGTCTCTTGATTTCTTTTGACAAGATTCCAGTCCATTGACATTTAGAGAAAATATCAATGTGAAGCAATATGTTGGAATTTTCTTATGTGCAAATATTCCCTAGTTGTTTTAACCTCAGTATTCAATTAAGTGGATTCATTATTTTCCACCAGCACTTTTGGAAACTACTTATTATTAGCTTCGCAGGGCTGTTAAGAGGAGCACAAAGAAAATATTCAGTCAACATGTATTTAACTTAACTAGGATTTGTCATATTGCAGACCCTATTCCATGCACTTGAAAATACAGAGGGCAATGTTATCTCAGCCTTTCCCATAGTTCATGGAAGAGTCAAACTGTTCAAGAACACTGACACAAGAGTTAGCCGAAAGTGCTTTGGACCTGAGAGATGTTCTTAATCTTGCTTTGGGGAAGTGGTAAAGAAAGGAATTTTGGGGGAGGAAGCAACAATAGAGGCATATCTTGGAAGATGAATAATTTATAGTCACTGATAATGGGTTGAAAGGCATTCCTGGCCTAGACAACTACAAAGGCAGAGACAGGAAAGAATTTCAATTCAGGGATTTGTAGTAATCCTGAATGTCTAGACTTGAGCAGAGATATTGGGTGGGGCAAGACAAGTGCTGGAAAAATAGGCAAGAGGAGAGTCATACAGGTTTTGTGGAATCCTTTGTTTTTCTTTGGGGGCAACATTCAAGCAATGCTCCTAGCTCTGTGTTTGTGGATGCTTTCCAGCACTACTGATATTTAGGGAACCATGCAGTGTTGGGGATCAAACATGGTCTCCTGCATGCAAAGCACACACTCAACTTATTGAGCTGTCTCTAACAGCCTTTTGTGGAGTCTTAACTAAAGAACTGACAGGTTAGATTTGCATTTCTGATAGAACACAGGCAGCAGCACAGGAGTAGATTAGATTCAGTGAGGCCAGGCTAGAGGAAGGAGATTAGTTGAAAGTCATCTCAGTCATAACAATGAGATGCTGTGTAAGAGTGCCAGCAATATTTTAACCTTTTCCGAGGAGAGTCTGAAAGTGAACTTGAATAAGGTTGGTACAAGTAGCTTTCTCTGGGTTACTGATGTCTCATGTGAGACTATATAAAATGGAATTATCCACATTTTAGAATGTAAAGTGATAGCAGTTGTATTTTAGAGAGCTGGTTTATATACCTCTTAGGGGAGTACTGAAGTTCTTGTCTACCAGGAGTTTTAATTCTCTGTCAAAGTGAGAATCTCAACGAAAGGAATACTTCCCCTTTTTTGTTGTCACACTCAGTTTCTAGTGGATTTCCAAGGCTTCACGACATCTAGGCTGTTACCAGAGGGAAAGCAATACTGGCTAGGGAGGGAGTTGGATGGGAATAAGACTCCTGTGTTGATGTTTCATTTGAGTCTGACATTTCTGTGGGATCTAGGTAACCACTTCGTTCTTTTTCCTTCCAGCCCTTGACATATGTATGGAGTCTTTGTCAGGGTCAGAGTGTGGAAGTGGTTGTATTGGAGGGAACTGAAGAAAGGTTTATCCTGAACTCCAGAAAGATTTATAGCTATCAGCAGTACCCTTGCCATCAGCGTTATGTCATCGTATAGGAACACACTGCAACATCCACATGCCAGATCCTGGGTACTCTCAGAAGGTAGAAAGTTACTTGAAAAGAGTCGATTTCTATGAATGAATTCATTCAGAAGGTATTTATTTGTACAGGAAGAAAAAGACATTTACTTATTTGAGTTACAATGTAAGATGAGGGCAGTTATAGCCAGGGTCAGGGAGAACAAAAATCTGTATGATGTTAGAAAAAGAAAGTATTTCTGCTTAGGGTAGAAAGAAAGATCTAAAAGTCATAATCATTGGCATGAAACTTGAAGTTATTAGTATTGTCAGGGAGAAAACATCAAAAATCAACATCCTTGTTTATTTTACACGCTGAAAAGATATACTTTATAAGTACAGAGTATACATGCATATTAAGTGTGATTGTATCTACACTATATCACGCTGGCCTTGAAAGGCTCACTCCTGGCTCCTGCTCAGGGATCACTCTAGGAAAACATGAAATGACAGGGATTGAACTGGGGCCTTCTGTGTGCAAAGTGAGTGCCATAACCCCCCAAACTATCTCTCCAATCTCAGCACATAATTTGGGTCCCCCAAATTTACTTACAGCCTGCAGTACAGTGAAAGCATTACCAGTGATGTAAATAGCTGATAAACACATTTTTAAGTTATTTTGTATTCTATGCTACATTATTAAAGTTAGCTAGACAAAAGACAATTTTATTTAAAAAGTCACAAGAGGGTCCTGGAAGATAGTTGGTGGTAAAGAATACATGGCCAATGTGAATCTGCAAGCTCACAACTTGGCCTGTAGATGCCTGCAGTGGTCCTGAGAACATTGCTGCTGGTCCTGGTGCATGCTGCGGAGCACGACAGAGCCCGTGCTCTACATACAACTTGGCCTGTAGATGCCTGCAGTGGTCCTGAGAACATTGCTGCTGGAGCACGACAGAGCCCGTGCTCTACATACAACTTGGCCTGTAGATGCCTGCAGTGGTCCTGAGAACATTGCTGCTGGAGCACGACAGAGCCCGTGCTCTACATAGTAATATCGTTACTATCTCTTGGATGAGAATGTTTTTCATAATATTCAGGTTGATCCTATTTCTCACAAATGTTTTATCTTAGGGAGTATGACTTCTAGGAAGCAATGATAGCAAAACAATGGACACTAGAGCAAGTCAGTTATTCAAGTCACTGTATCACTGTATCACTGTCTTCCTGTTCATCATGATTTGCTGAAGCGGGCACCAGTAACATCTCCATATGTCCTGTCTCATGCAAGTAAGCCCAAGGGCACCTGCTTGCTCCAGGAACATAAAGAGTCTCAAACCATTCAATCAGGTCATGGGAATGACCTGTAATTGTTACTGGTATCTGACATATCAAATACGACACGGGAGGCTTGCCAGGCTCTGCCGTGGAAGTTATTCAATTAACCTTCTTAATACTAAGAATTAAGAATCTATCAATAGCTTTTTTTTCTTGAGGAGTGCGCTTTTGTTTATATATTTATTTATTGGGTGCCAGGATCAAAACAGGTCCTGCAAGGAAATGTGCAAGGAAATCTACCACTGTGCCACATCCCATCCGATAGTTTCTTTGTTTTGGGGCCACACCCAGCAGTGCTAAGGTGTTACTACTAGCTCTGTGCTCAGAAATCACTCCTACTGGTCTCAGGGGGCCATACTGAGTGCTGGGGATCAAATCTGAGTCAATCACAGGCAAGGCAAGCACTCTACCTGCTGAACTATTATGCTGGCCACAATTTCTTTAAACACACAAAATGTCTTGTTCTTTAACTATAAAAATGTAAATTTTCCCGTCATTATTCTAAACCAGCAGTGTTCCTTTTCCAGACAAGAGTAAAAGTATATGTAAAGTAGACTGAACTGGAAAGAGAAGAAATCATAAATACAAACCAATTCCTTACACTAGGTCTCTGTTTCCCTTACTATTGTACTGATAACATTTCTCAAAATTGAGATAATTGTTGGGGTCAGAGAAATTGGACAGGGGTGAAAACACTTGCTCTTCAAGCAGGTTCAATCTTTGGCATTTCCTGGAGTGATCTCTAAGCACAAAAATAGGAATAAGCTCCAAACACTGCTAGGTTTGACCCCAAAACAAAATCGAACAAGTGAAATACAAGGTAATTGTGCAGTGTCATGAATACATTAATGAAAAGTATAAATTACACGGCATGTTTGAATCTTATTTTCAGCTCAGAATTACTTAATCAGACTTCAAGTAAATGCCTAGAAAGTAGTTTTTTATGGAATGATTTCAGTTTAGTGTATAAGTTATTGACACGTAAATTGTAATTCAAAAATACTAAAGAGTTCTTTTAAAAAAAATTTCTTAAAATTATTGTTACTGTTTAGACTTTATTGGAAAAGCAAAACTTACTAATATATAAAAAGTGACCTGCTTTAGTTTGGGTTCTAACTAAATATTGACATATTTTCAAATCAGCCGTGAGATATATAATTACAGAGATGTTCATGTTTGGGTTTCAGTCATATAGTGATCCAACACACACCCCTCACCAGGGCTCATTTAACCCCCAATGACCCCGGATTTTCTCCCCAAGTCTGCCTCTATCACAGGTGCTTCATCTCTTCTCACTCTCTCTCTCTATACCTCTCTCCATCTCTATCTCTCTCTCTCCCTCTCTCTTTTCTTCTCTCTCTTCCTTCTCTTAGACATTATGGCTACATACATTTAGAGGTTATCATGTATATGCCTTTACCTACAGACGATGCTCAGTTCTAGGCTAGTATTGTCATTTCTGACAATTATTAGTACACTGTTCCTTTCTCTGTCTTACCTAACCTAATACTCCCATACACTTACAGTAGATTCCACCCACTGACAAGACCTCCTGATCCATATTTTGCCTGGTCTTGGATAATGGTATCATACTATTTTGCTTTTATTTCCCTCTAATAAATGAAGTCATCCTATATCTGTCCTTTTCCCTCTGACTCACTCAGCGTTATCCTCTCCTGGTCCACCCATTTATTCGGGTTATTGTGAATAGTGCTGCTATAAACAAAGAAGTGTAGATGGTGTTTCTGCTGTGTGCTTTTGGCCTTTCAGAGTATATTCCCAGGAGTGGTATGACTGGGTCAAACGGAGCACAATTTCTAGTTTCTGGAAGAATGTCCATATTATTTTCCAAAAAGGCTGTACCAGTCGACATTTCCACCAAAAATGTATGAGAGTCCCTTTCTCCCTGCATCCAAGCCGCACCAGTTGTTCTTACTCTTTTGGATATGTGCCAGTCTCTGTGGTGTGAGATATCTCATTGTTGTTTTGATTCACATCTCCCTGATGATTAGTGACGATGAGCAGTTTTTCATGTGCTTTTTAGGAATTCGAATTTCTTCTTTTTAGAAGCTTCTGTTTATTTCTTCTCCCCATTTTTTGATAGGGTTGGCTGTTTTCTTCTTGTGAAGTTATAGCAGTGCCTGATATATCCTGGATATTAATCCCTGTTGCAGTACACTTGGCCCGAGCCTCTGAATCTGGTCTGGAGTTGCCTCCTGCAGATCACTTTGTAGATAGGAGGAGGACAGTTTGAATGTGGCAGTTTATCTGACCATGTGTTCTATACTGGCTGGTACAAATATTCTCTCATGCTGCCACAATCATCGTGGGACTAGCTAGATATTACCAGTATATTTGCCTGGTCACATTGGATCTCTAAGTAATTAGACCAGAGAGAAATGCTGTTTGCCTCCATGCAAACAAGCATGGCTCCCTCATCACTCAAAGCTAATATACAGAACAACTATAAAGTAAAAAGACAAGACTTTTGTGAAGGCTTAGAGAAATATTTAACTGGCTATAGAATATTCTTTGGTACAGATGCATGCCTTTGTACTCTGAGATACAGTTCATCTCAGAAGCCATTCCTCCACTGCAGAGGGCACTTCCAAGACAGATCTTGGCTCACAACATTAACATCTCAAAGGGCCTAGGTGAGGTCCTGGGAGAAATTACCTGAGGGCATTTGACCCTGATGGCTTTCCATTGGAGTGTGAGTTCCGGGTTGCAGGGATATAAAAACCTATACTGCTTCTTCTCCTGGTGCTTTCTCCTTTTCTTCCTTTCTGCTGGCGCCACTTTGCTTTCTAATTCCCGCAGGGACCTTAACACGTGGTGTCAGCCATCTTGTCCTACAAGTGTCCAGGGCCCAGCCAAGAACCCTAAGTTCAGGGATTTTCCTATTGCTGATTTGTATGCCAGAAACTGTGTTAAGTAAAGCATCTTAAAACTTTGCTGAATTCTTGCATCTTTCTCCATCTGCTGGCTACTGATCCCCTGGGACAGAAAGGGATCCCTGACCCTGCTCCCGAATTTTGTGTAGGGCGCCTCAGTGTTTCACCTGAAATCCCTTATCAGATGGGTTTTGGGTGAATATTCTTTCCCAGTCTGAGTACTGCCTTTGTATCTTGGCCACCATTTTTTTGAGGTGCAGATGCTTTTTATTTTTATTTATTTTTTAATATTTTATTATACCACCATGAGATACACAATTACAAAGATGTTCATAAGATGTTCATATTTGGGTTTCAGTCATACAGTGTTCCAGCACCCATCCCTCCACCAGTGCCCATTTCCCACCACCAAAGTCCCAAATTCCCATCCCTCCCCTAGGATGCCTCTATGGCAGGTTCTTTATTTCTTTCTCTTTCTCGCCATTTCTCCCTCTTTTCCTTCCCTTCCACACTGTGGATTACAATACATACATTAAAATGATGTCATGTGTATCTTTTGCCTGTATTTAATGCTCAGTTCTAAGTTGGTATTAGCACTTTGCGACAATTATTGGCACACTGTTCCATTCTCTGTCTTATCTAGCCTCTGATTCCCACACGTTTGTGATACTTTCCACCTTTGACAAGACATCCTGATCCATGCTTCACCTGACCTTGGATAATGGCATCATTATGTACATATATATTTATGTCTGCAGATGCTTTTTAATTTCATGTAGTTCCATATGTTAAGCTTTGCTTCTAGTTGCTTTGTTAGTGGTGTTTCATTTTTGAAAATGCCTTTAGCTTCAATGCCGTGGAGGATATTTCCTTTATTTTCTTCTATGTACTTTATGGAGTCAGATTTATTATTGAGGTCTTTAATATTAATCAGTTATTTTGATCTAATTTTATGCATGGTGTTAGATAGAAGTATATATTCATTTTCTTAAATGTAGCTGTCCAGTTTTCCCAGCACCACTTGTTGAAGAGGCTTTTCCTTGCTCCATTTCATACCTTTTTCTCCTTTATCAAAGATTAAATGATTATATATTTGAAAAAGTGTGTCAGGATACTCAACTCTATTACATAGTTCAGAAAGGTCTGTTTTTACTCCAATACCATGCTGTTTTAATTACTACCACTTTGTAGTTTGGGATTTGGGAAAGATGATTCCTCCCATTTTATTTTTCCCAAAGATTGTTTTAGCTATTCTTGGGGGTTGATTATTCCATACAAATTTCAGGAGTGTTTTGTCAATTTCTTTGAAGAATTTTGTCATGGGTATCCTTATAGGGACCACATTGAATTGCATAAAGCTCTAAAGAGTATTACCATTTTGACAATGTTAATTCTCCCAATCCATAAGCAGAGAATGTTTTTCCATTTCCTGTGTGCTCTTTTATTTCTTGAAGCAACGTTTTATAGTTTTCTTTTGTGCAGGTCCTTTACATTCTTAGTTAAACTAATTCCTCCATATTTGATTTTCTGTGGCACAATTGTGAATGGAATCATTTTCATAATATCTCTTTCGTCTCTTTTGTTATTTGCATAGAGGAAATTGACTTTTTGGTATTGATTTTTGTACTCTGCCACCTTACTGTAGGTATCTATTGTTTCTAGGAGCTTTTGGTAGATGTGAAGGTTTTCTAAGTATAATATCATGTCCTCTGCAAATAGTGATAGCTTGACTACTTTATTGCCTATCTGGATGCCCCTAATGTCCTTTTCTTCTCTGATGGCTGTGGCAAGTACTTCCACTACTTGAGTTGAACAAAAGTGGTAAGAGTGGGCAACCATGTCTTGTCCCTGATCTTAGGGGGAAGGTTTTAAGTTTTTCCCCCACTGAAAATGATACTCGCTGTAAGCTTTTGATAGATAGCTTTGATACTATTGAGGAAGTTTCCTTCAATTCCCATCTTATGGAGAATATTTATCATGAACATGTATTGGATTTTGTCAAATGCTTTCTCTGCATCTATTGATATGATATGGTTTTTATTTTTCTCTTATTTATGTGATGTATTGATTGATTTGCAAATTTGAACCATCTTTGCATTCAAGGATGAATCCTACTTGGTCATGATATATAATCATTTTAATGAGTCATTGGATTCTGTTTGCCAGTATTTTGTTGAAGATCTTAGCATATGTGTTCATCAGGGAGGTTGGTCTGTAATTTTCTTTCTTTGTGATGTCTCTGTCTGCTTTGGGTATCAGGGTGATATATGCCTCGTAGAAGCTATTTGAAAGTGTTTCTGTTTCTTCTGTTTCCTGGAAGAACTTGAAAAGGACTGGGAGTAGGTCGTCCTTAAAAGTTTGGAAGAATTCACTAGTGAATCCATCTGGACTTGGGCTTTAGCTTTTGGGCAGACTTTTAATTACTGTTTCAACTTCCTTGATGGTTATACGCTAATTCAGGTACTCCAGGTCTGCTTGCTTCAGCCTTGGGGAGCTATAGAACTTTAGGAATTTGTCCATTTCTTCCAGGGTCTGTTGTTTCATGGCATACTGACTTTGAAATTACTCTCTGATGATCTTTTGACTTTCTGTGGTTTCTGTTATGATGTACCCCTTTTCATTTCTTTTTTTATTTTCTTTTTTTGGGTCACACCTGGTAATGATCAGGTGTTTCTCCTGGCTCTGCACTCAGGAATTACTCCTGGTGGTGCTCGGGGGACCATATGGGATGCCAGGGATCGAACCCTGGCTGGCACGGGCCGACCACATGCAAGGCAAATGCCCTACCCGCTGGGCTATCACTCCGGCCTCCCCCCTTTTCATTTCTGATTCTATTTATTTGAGTTCTCTCTTTCCCTTTCTTTATGAGTCTTGCAAGTGGTTTGTCGATTTTGTTTAATTTTTTCAAAGAACCAGCTCTTGGTTTCATTAATCTTTGGGATTGTTTTTGGGATTCCATCTCATTGATTTCTGCTCTAAGTTTTACTATTTCTTTCTTTCTGTCTGGGCTGGGCTCCTTCTGTTGGTCTTTTTCTAGTATTTTGAACTGTGAAGTCAGGTTATTTATGTGGGCCCTTTCTTCTTTTCTGATGAATGCTTGCAGAGCTATGAATTTTTCTCTTAACACGCTTTCACTGATTCCCACAAGCTCTGATAGTTGGTGTCTTCATTTTCATTTGTTTTCAGGAATCTTTGGATTTCCTCCCCGATGTCTTCTATGACCCACTCATTGTTCAGCAGTGAGCTGCTCAGTTTCCAGGTGTTTGAGTTGACTCTCTGTTTCTGTGTGTATTTAACTTCTATTTTCAGTGCATCATAGTCTGAAAACATAGTTGACACGTTTTCTATCTTTTTATTTTATTGAGTTATGTTTTGTGATTCAGCATGTGATCTATCTTGGAGAACGTTCCATGTGCACTGGAGAAAAATGTGTTTTTGGCTTTTCGGATGAAAAGCACTGTATATATCTACCAGCCCTCTTTCTTCCATTTCTTCCTCAGGGACAGTATTTCCTTCGTGAGTTTCAGTCTTGTTGATCTATCAATAGTTGATAGAGCAGTGCTAAAGTCTCCAACTACAAATGTCTTACTGTCAATGTCTTCTTTGAAGTCTATTAGCTGTTGTTTTAAGTATTTTGTTGCCCGCCTCATTGGGTGAATATATGTTTAGGAGTGGAATTTCTTCCTGTTATATATGAATATACATATATATGTATATATGTAATCTGTTCTCCTAGTTCAAAGAGACATGCCAGTGTGCCTCAGGGCAAACTTTCATGTCTCTGATTCTAAAGGTAATGCCAAAGTGAATAATTCTGACGGATTTTGGACCTTAGTGGGATCTAGAGTTGGAATCAGCAGGCTATATATTCATGGTAAGAAGTATTAGTGCCATTTTCTACAAATTACATTCTGAACTGCTTTCTATTTTAGAGATGCAGCTCCTCCCCCACTCTGCTATGGAGAACGCATCTCAGGGGGGTCAGCTCTAGCATTTGTGAAGCTTGAGACTAAGGACCCATCTGAATATCTACATTTCATTTTACCTGGCTTTATCTTTAGATAGCCCAGCCCAGTATGGGCTGGGATGGAAGTTTTTGGCGGGTTTCTTTCTATAAAATAAGCTAGGTGAAAGAAAAAAAGGGCTTTTTGGCCATTTTGGCTTCTCTTTCCTCTCTGCCTCTCCTTTCCTCCTCTCCATTCTCTTTCCTGTTAGACCATGTAAGTGTAGTGGCCATCTTGGCCTAGGATTCTAAATATACAAATAGGAAAACTAAAGTCTGGTGTTTTCCTCTTATGGTATACCAGAACCTGGGAGAGTAAGGCCTTTTTAAAACTTCACTGTAGGATGTGAGGGCATTCTGGCTGCGACATCTATCACCCCATTGATCACCAGGGTTGATTTGGCTGATCTGTCTGACTAGGCGGATGTCCTCTTTCTCCCTCACTGCTCCATGTGAATCCCTCCTGAAGCTGCGTGCTCAGTGGAAGAGGATGGCCTTCCCAGAATAGAGACAGACCAGTCTTCGGTCAAGGGTACACGAGTAGCAGCACTCCCCTGCTGGAACCTCCAAACAAGCTCTAAAACTGCACTGTACTCTTAAGTTTTCATTCATTCCCTGCTGGGTTGAGAGGTAGAAGGGAACTCATTCCCTGATATCGTTGGGGACCCCAGTGGCTCCCTGACACTTCCTTCAGTCCTTCTTTTTAAAGTTGGTTTTGAGTGTATGAATCCCTGAGCTGTTGCTTATTCATGAAGTTGTGCATCTTTCCTTTATATCTGCACGTGAATCTTGCAGGGTAAAGAGTTCTTGGTAAAACCTTCATTGCATAGTTTTTCACGGTATCCCACCATTGTCTTAGGTCTCAGAGTGCTTCATCTGAAAAGTCTGTTGTGAATCTTAGGAACGCTCCTTTGTATGTAATTTCCTTCATTGATTTTGCTGCTTTCAGTGTTCTATTTCTCACTATGGCTTTTTAATTATAATTAGGATGTGTCTTGGAGTATTCTTATTGGATTCCTTTTAGCTGGTACTCTTCAGGCCTCCTGAATGTGGAAACAAGCACCCTTTAGTTCTGCGAACTTCTCAGCAATGATGGCTTTGACAGTTGCTTCTTCATCAGGGTTTTCTTCCTGCCACTCTGGGACCCCAATGATTCTTATGTCATTCCTTTTGGCTTCATTCCAATGATCACTTATTGTCTGTTCATTTATTGAGAGTATTTTTTCCATTTCCTGCTGCTGTCTAGAGAGTCTCTGCACCTCATCTTAGAGATCACTAATTATTTCTTCAGCAGTTATTACTCTACTGCAGAGGTCTTCCAGTGAGTTTTTCATTATACCTTCCACATTTTTAATATCTGTCATTTCTGCTTGTATTTTGGTTTGCATTTTGCTCATTTCTGCTCTCATGTCCTCTTGTACTTTATTGACTTTGTGTTCCATTGCTTCTTTGAGCTCCTTATCCATTCTTAACAGTTCCTTCTGAAATTCCTTATTAGAGACATATAGCTCATCGTTATTGCTTGGCTCATCTGGGCTAGTGACTTCACTCACTGAACTTGGTAGAATGCAGTTAGTAGGTGTGTAGGCTGTTTGCAGAGTTTTGTGGGCGATAAGGAATATAGGGACATAATATCACTGGTGTCTCATGTTAGATATACACTAATTACTTTGTGTGTGTCGGGGATGCTGCTGGGGTCCCCAACAGTATCAGGACAGAAGTTCTCTTCTACCTCCGAGGCTGCTGGGGAATGGATGGAAACTCATGAGTCCAGCACAGTTCCAAAAAGGCTTCTAATAGTACAAAAGCTCTACCACCTCAATCCAACATAATGAAAGAACTCTAGCTCTGGTCAGAACTTAGACCATACAAGAGTGCCCAAATCTCCCACCAAAAAGAGAGGATCTCACCCGAGAGGAGTCCTACCCAAAATAAGGAGTAGGAAAAAAGGGGAAGGGGCCTCAAGTCAGTCCCCCTTATATACACCAAAGTAATCCTATCTTTGACAGGGAGTGTCCTGTCAACAAAGAACCCTAAGCAGCTTGTAGAAGGTTGGTGCCACACCCTTTTATAGGTAGAAACAAAGAATTATGCCAAGGACACATCCCTTCTTCCGAGATTATCTCTTATGCAAAACACTGGAAAGAGAGAGGGGGGCTGATATAAAGTAATACATCTTAATTTCATGGGCTTCATGTAATCTAGATGGTACCCACAAGGTCCTTATTATTATCTGCACCAGGGTGATTCTGAGTATGTTCTCTGTATACTGAAAGGCTCACACTCGCCCGAGTGAGGGCAAACTAGTATGATCCTTCCTATAATCTTAAAGATAGTCTCAACGTAGCCAGGGTGGTAGTCTCTTGGTAAATTCTAACTGTCTCAAGCTGGGTGCAGTGGGTATAAAGAGGAGCTGTGCCCAATCTAGAAAACATAGAAGTTTTAGTAGATGTATAATAAGTCAGAAGTTATTCAGAGTCAAGGTGACTTCTGTAACCGTCACACCCTCTGTCAGAGTTTACACAGAAGAGAGATCTCATTAGAATGAACCTTGGCTTAAGAACATGTAAGTAGATAAAGATGTGAGTGGGTAAATCAGCAAAGCTCCCAGACTAGCTAAACCTGTCATCCAACAGTGTGGATGCTAATGCATCTGTGTAGTTTTGAGTTTTGGGATCTGAGAGCTGAGTTGGGGTGCGAAGACAGTTTCAGAGTAGCAGGAAGGAAAGGAAACTTCCCAGCAGAGGGTGTGTGGGCCTCTTGGCCCTTTGTGGAGTTTGGGCTTACGATAGGGGCTGGGTGGGTCCACCTGCCCCCTTGCAGAGGGTCACACACCTGAATGGGAGGGGTGGGAAGAGAGTTGCAGGGAGGCAGGGAGGGAGAGATGATCCAGCCTTTCAAATCAGTTTGATGCAAATTAATTTTTTCTACTGATCCTGTTTTATATATGCTTTATAGGAAACACAGCTCTGGTAGTATAGATGCCTGAGCACTGTCTATAGAACAGAGGCAATTATAAATAACCATAGTGATAAAAATAATCTCACTAAAGAGTCTTATTTTTAAATATATTCATTTGCTATTTCTCACAATGAGTTTAATGAATATATATGGAGTACAGAGATTCTAATGCAGGAATTTTTTTTTACCATGGACTATCTGACAATGTCTTGAGACAGTCTTATTTGTCACACTATTGAGTGGAGGTGAGGGCTGCAAGCATTTAGTGAGTGGAGAAGCTAGGGATGCTTTTAAACACTCTATAAGGCACAGACCATCCTTTATAATTAAGCATTATCTGGCTTGTAACGTGCTAAGATTGAGAAGCCATCTCTAGCAGGAGCTAAAGATAAAAATGTTTCTACAAAAACTTTTTGTCAATAAAAGTTTAGAATATAAAAATATTTCCTTTTAATACATATATATAGAGTTAGAGATGACATATGTATGTATATATTTTTTACACACACATATGTAGTGTTAAACCTCAAGCAACATGAGTTTGAATTTCATGCAGGCACTTAATGTGTATATTTACATATAGAAACAGGTGATGTAAATTGCCATATTGAACTGCACAACAGGAAAAGAGAGATTAAAAATCATCTAAGTGACATAGAACAAAGCATTTAACAAAACTCAACATTGTTTTAGGATAAAACTGTTAACAAAATGCAATAGAAACAATGTACTTCAAAAAAAGTTATACATTTATCCTTGTTTTTTAACAATTTTGTATCTGTGTACTGGTAAATACCTCCCAATCGACCACTGTCATATGGGACAAAACTATGGCCACCATCATTCTCAAAAACAGGAAAATAAATTTTTTATGCCTACAAACAGGAACAAGACCAGGATATCTACTCTTACCACTAAAATTGAATACAATGCGGAAAATCCTAGTAAGAGAAGTTAGACAAGTAAAGGACATAAAAAGGAATTCAAATAGGAGAAAAAAACTATCTCTGCTAATGCCATGATTATATACACCATGCCATTATATCCAGTTAAAAAGTAATAGTTATTTGAGATAATAAATATAGTAAAGTTTCAAGTTTTACAATTAAAATCAAAAAAAAGTGTCAAACTTCTATATCTAAATAATGAAGCAGCAGAAAGAGAAATTAGAAAAATAATCTCATTTAAAATCACATCAGGGGCTGGAGTGATAGCACAGCAGGGGAGGGCATTTGCCTTGCATGGGGCTGACCCTGGATTGGATCCCCGGCATCCCATTTGGTCCCCTGAGCACTGTCAGGGAGTAATTCATGAGTGCAGAGTCAGGAGTAACCCCTGAGCATTGCCAGGTGTGACCCAAAAAGCAATAAATAAATAAATAAACAAATAAAATCACATAAAAATAAATCCCTTGAATAAAGTTAACAAAGTGAAAGATCAGTATAAGAATAACTGTAAGAGATTGTTGAAATAGAAGACACAAAGAAATGAGTAGACATTCCAGGCTCAAAGACTGGAAGAATTAACATCAGTAAAATGACTATATTAGTATTATCCAAAATATGGCTAGAGTACAAATTGAGTACAGTTCCCATCAAAATCTCAAGGGGGATTTTGTAAATGGATCAAAAAACCCATCACATTTCATTGGAATTAAGGGAAATTTTGAGTAAAAATTATATTGAGAAAATGGAACAAATGTAGAAATATCATTCATTCCTTCCAACTTTTTAGACTATATGACAAGAGCAATAGTATTTACAACAGCATGACTTTGGAATAAGAACAATCACATGGACTGATGTAACAGAATTGAGAGAACAGAGACATGGACAGTATTTT
>JAJIBD010010769.1:0-59901 GCA_021461705.1 Cryptotis parvus | reverse complement strand
CACTCAAAAAATTTCCAGTCTCTGAAATGAGAGTAGACCAAGCCACTATTTAATAGGGTTCAGTTGACAACAAGTTTTCTACTACAGATGAATTTAAGCTATCCTCACAAATAGCAAATAATAGCTTACAGCAAATAAAATTTTATCCATAATTATAAACAAAATGCTGATTTTTTTTTAGTGAGACTTTCAATTAGGGCTGAAAATAAAGTATACTATTTAAAGAGAGCTTCTGAGATTTTTGGAATGCCATATATTGGTGAACAGTACAGAGCTGCATGTGTGAAGAGGCCATTAATTTGTGGGTAAATAAAAACAGATTCTACTACTACAATTATTTTTAACAAGTTAACTCTGATGCGATCTTCATGAATTTAGAAAAGCACAAGCCAGTTTCCTCCAGATACAAGCCACCAATCCAGGGCCCACACCCATAACCGTGTTTGTTTTTTTTTTTTTAGTGCTAGATCATTTTTATTCATTCTTTTTTTCCAAGTTTTGTATATTTTATTATACCACCATGATATATACAACTACAAAAGATGTTCATGTTTGGGTTTCGGTCATACAGTGTTCCAGCACCCATCCTCCACCAGTGCCCATTTCCCACCACCAATGTCCCCGATTCCTTCTCCCCGTCCCTAGCCTGCCTATATAGTAGGTTCTTTATCTCTTATCTCTCTTTCTCTGGGACACTGCTGCTCCACCTGACTCACCCAACTGCTACCCAGCTACACAAGTAGGGATGATCCACAAATCCTAGGTAATATTTCAATCACTCTATCCCTAGCCTACTTACTTGCCTGTTCTGTCTCATGACACCATAATCAAAAAAAAATTTTTCCAGACCCCAAGCCTACATTAAGTGAAGGAGAAATTATCTCTAGTGTTTAAAATCCTCAATCAAGAAACAGTTGGTTATGGAAATTTCCATCTATCATGTTAAGGAATCCAAATTTTCTAATCAACAACTTCTACCAAGCTTCTTCCTCTCTAATCTTTAAGCTCCAAGGTGTCTTTTAAGTTTTCTGTAGTCACTCAAGGTCAGTTTTAACCTTCAATTATTCATGAACCCCGGCTCCTTAGGAAGCATATATATGCTCTGTTTCCAACTCCTTTTTCTCTTCTCATTCACTTGAGACATAGGTCTCCCAATTTCAAATGGTCCAAAGACATTAAATTCACATGCCAAAGCCTACCCAGCTGCAGAGAGCATTTAATAAACACAGAAAACACTAGTCGGATCACTGTTGATCCAAACTGGTAAACTGTAGTCTCCGAGTCAACTGTAATTTAAGCTAAGAAAACTTTCAGCAAATTGAACACATTAACTAAATCCTAGAGGGGCATGAGTGTGTTATATAAAAAAACAACTGGTCAGGTGGACACTGAAGGAGTATATTGAGTATATATGGAGGACTCAGAGGTTGGCCAGCCGAAACTAGCAACCCTGGGCAGAGAGATGAGATGAAATCACCCATCCTTTCAAGAAGACTACAATTTGTATTTTTATGTGAAGAAACTCCCCAATATCAAGACACTGTTTATTACCTTAGTTCTTCTAAACACTGTCTACATGAATATGCCAATGAACATGATTTGGGGCTGGTTCTAGTCTGAAAATCTCCATATTAAGACCTTTTGCCTCGAGTATTTTATAAGCATTTTTTAATATATGAGAGCACTGGATTCATCTTGAGGAAGGCCAACCTGAAAGTTGCGGAATCTGAATGGGTCAATATTCCTGTGCTGAAATCTTAGCCTCAATATGGTTATATAAAGTGTGAAGGAAACCAAGTCATGAAAGAGGAGTCTTCGTGAACAGATTTGGTGCTCAGGAAAAAGAGGCCTCTCCGGCACACTAAGCCCCTTCTTATCTTGGGGCAGGCTCTCACCTGACCAGAATGAACTCTGCTCTAGGGCATCTAGTTAAAAACTGTGAGAGTTAAAAGTTTGTTGTTTGCAAGATACCCAGTCTAGGGTATTTGGATATAGCAGTCCTACTGAACTGAAGACGGTGGGGCCCATTACTGGATTTAGACAGTGTTGATGGTTTTACAACCTGGTGAATACCTAAAGTGCACTAAATATACATCACTGTAACTGTATCCCTGTCTTCCTGTTCATCATCAATTTGCTCAAGCGGGCACCAGTAATATCTCCATATGACCTATCTCATGCAAGTAGAGCCCAAGGGAACCTGCTTGCTCCAGGAACATAAAGAGCCTCAGAACCATTCCATCAGGTCATGGGAATGAGGTCTATAATTGTTACTGGTATTTGGCATATCAAATACGACACAGTTAGCTGGCCAGGCTCTGCCATGCAGGTAGCATACTCCTGTAGTCATCTCAGAATCCAGCATTTATTGATAAACCACGCGGCCACTGGTCTGCTGGGTAGAGTTCTGATGAGGGGGAAGTCGGATGTGGAAAATGGAGGCCCTCATGGAGTGGGGGTCGTCTGGCGTGTTGTGAGGCTCTGCTGGGGTGGTGGGCCAGGGCTAGAACCTGACATCCCTCCCGGGCGCCTCATGAACGGCTGGGCACAGGGAGAGCCAGTAGCAGCTAAATGTACATAAAAGTATAGATTTCATGGTGCTTGAATTATGTCTCAATTTAAGCAGATGATATATAGAGACAATATATATATGAGAAAAAAACATAAACCATTGGAATTAAGCACCAATATATTACAATATATTATCTACCTCCTCCTACAATGCAATTAATAAGTGTCCAAAAACGATAATTTAAGAATAATACTAGGGCTGAAGTGATAGTTCAGTGAATAGGACATTTGCCTTGCACGTGGCCCACCCAAAATCGATTCCCCAGCATTCTATATGGTTCCCCAAAGCACCGCAGGAGTAATTCCTCAGTGCAGAGGCAGGAATAACCCCTGAACATTGCTGGGTGAGACTCAAAGAGAAAAAAAATAAGATAATAATAGCAAGGCCTGACCTATACTCTGTTACCAGCATAAGATATAGTCCAATAAACACAAAAGGTCAACAGTATTTAAATATCATTCAGCTCATCTGAGATCAGTTCTGACACAATGTCATTTTTGTATTTCACAAATATGCTTACATTTTTATTCTATGATATCTGTGATGGTAAAAATATAGAAAAATAGTCATCCTCATAAAAATATAAATTGTTATAGCTTTGGCACTATAATAATGAAAATCTATAGAGCAATTTTTAGCATACATATTCAACCAGAAAATATTCTTAAAATCAGATGGCTGGACATGTAATGCGATTTGGAGGGAGACCTCTGGACTAGAGCCGTTACCGACTGGATCCCACAGGACATCAAAAGATCACATGGCCGCCCACCTACAAGATGGTCAGTCTTCTTCGTCAAGACCCTGAATGAACGGTTTGAGGCTCTTCATATTCTGAAGCAACCAGATGCCATTGGGCTACACTGGCATGTAATAGGGTCAAATGGAAAATGTTACTGTCACCCACTTGAGCGAATAACAGGATGTCAAGTGATCAAGTGAAATATCAAAATTGGAGAACCAGAGCAATTTGCCTTGCACAGAACCAACCTTGGTTCAGTTCCTGGCATCCCATATGGTCCCTTTAGTTACCATAAAGATTAATTCCTGAATGCAGAGCCAGTATTAACCCCTGAACATCATCAGGTGTGACTGCCTCGAAAAAAAAAACCATTTTTAATTTAAAAATAAAATTTTCATTATTTAGTAAAAATTTTATTGGATGTGCATATGAGAAAAGATAAAAAACCATAATGTGAACAATGATGGGACTGAGTTTTAAAAAAATACTTTTGTATTTGAATATTCAAAGTATTCTAAGTTCATATCATAGGTTTACTCTACAGTAAACATCTATAGATTTCTATAATGGGAGGAAAACTCTATACAAAAAGCATGCAATTTTCTATCAACCTCTTCCAAGAAAAAGAAGCCATTTTTCTAGAAAGTCTCTCAATAAATTTTGCTAAGTTTCTAAACCTGTAATCCGAGAGAGAGAACACTGATATTTGGAATGCATCCAATACAACCAGAGTTCACGTCTGGAACAGACATTAACTCTCTCATACTGTCCTGTCCATACTTGTCATTTAAATATGCATAATTAGCCCTCTATGTTATTTATGAGACTGTTAACTGGAAGACATGTCAAAATAATTTCCTGGATGATATATTGTCAATATTTGTTTCCTTAAAAATGCTATTTATCTCTGCTTTTATATATTGCTAGGAGAGACCAGTCACAGGTGTTTCATGTTCCTTTTACTCATTATTTTTTAAAGATCAGAAATGGATGCTTCCCTGTTGTATCTTTATTGTCATTACTGACTTGGCCTCTTTAAAAAATTCTAATTAAAATTAATCTACAGATAAGTCTTAGTCTTGTTTTAATTTCAATTATATTGAGAATTTTTTTATGTATTTGCTCTGACCAGTTCTTTAAGAAGTATTTGTTGATGGTAAGATTGTCTTAAATGCTTTTTAATACATTATGTGAAGTTAAACTATTTGTAACCTGTTCAAAGCAAAAAAAAAAGAATCATGGAAAGAAATAGCTGGTGAAGATTCTCCCTGGGGTGTGTGGCCAGCCTGGCGGGCGCCTGGGGCCGTGGTAGAGCCCCAGGTCTCGGCAGAAGGTGGAACTAAAACCCCAGAAGTCCGAGCAGAAGCGGAAGTAAACGGACATTTTTGAACTCTCACACCGCCTGCCTCCGCCTCAGGTAACCTCCCTGGGGTGTGCAGTTGGCGGGCGAGGGGCGGTCACTCTGCGGCCGCTTATTAATACAAAAACTAGGAAATTCAACACCAAGGGAAGGTAATACCCTCAAGAAAAAAGAAACAGTACACTAGAGGAATCTATCCCTGAACACTGAAACACCATAGGGAAACAACGCAGATCCCCAGCTCGAAGAACAGATGAAGGAATCGACCCTGAAGACTCAAAAAGAATACAGATGTGCAAGATCTCTCTGACAATGAAATTAGAAAAGAAATTGGTAGGATGTTTAAGGAGTTCAACGAAAAAATGGAGCAGATGTCCAATAAAATACAGGAGAACATAAACTAAGCAGTTGAAAGGGCAGTCAATAAATTACGGGAGGAAATAAGAGCAGAAATGAGAACCATGCAAATAGAAATATCATCGCTTAAAAACTCAGTAGATGAAATGAAAAACACAATAGGGGCTCTCAACAATAGGATGACAGCAGCGGAAGAGAGAATCAGTGAGACTGAAGATGAGCTGCAGAAAGCACTCAGAGAACTACATCAGATGGAAAAAGACCGGAAAATGGATCAGCAATGGAACAGAGAACAATGGGATGAAGCCAGGCAGAACAACATAAGAATCATCGGCAGTCCCAGAGGGACAGGAAAGTAACCCCAAGGAAATTAAAACAGTTAAAAACATCCTGACTGAAAAGTTCCCGAGTTAAAGGGACGAAGGCATCCAGATCCAAGAAGCCCGACAGCGTACCAGCAAGAAGAGACCCCAATAGAAAGATCCCAAGACACATCCTAGTCAAAGTAATGGATGCCATACACAGAGACATAATTCTTCAGGCAGCAAGATCAAAGAAGGAAATTGTATACAAAGGAGCATCCATTCGACTTTCAGCAGACTTCTCAGAAGACACCCTCCAAGCCCGAAGGCAGTGGTGGGATATAGTAAAAAATTTAATGAAATGAATACCTCATCAAGAATTCTTTATCTGGCTAAACTCTCACTCAGATTTGAAGGACAGATATACAACTTCTTGGATAAACAACAGCTTAGGAACTTTGTAAAATCAAAACCAACCTTAAAAGAAGGACTGAAAGATCTACTATAAGACGAGACATAACCCAAAAGAACAACCAACCTATTCAGAAAGATGGCACAAAATCCCATGACAATAATCTCTCAATGTCAATGGTCTAAAAGCACCAGTTAAGAGACACAGAGTGGCACAATGGATCAAAAAAATTGAATCCGACATTCTGCTGCCTTCAAGAAACACACCTGAACAATTGGAGCAAAGACAGGCTCAAAATAAAAGGCTGGAAAACAATCCTTCATTCAAACAACCCATCCAAAAAGGCTGGGGTAGCCATACTGGTATCTGACAACATAGACTTCAGGCTGAAGAAGGTCAGAAGGGACAGTGAAGGTCACTTGTTAATAGTCAAGGGATGCATATATCAGGAAGAAATCACGCTATTAAACATATATGCACCCAACGAGGGGCCAGCAAAATACCTAAAACAACTACTAATAGACTTCAAAGAAGACATTGACAGCAACACAATTGTAGTTGGAGACTTCAACACTGCCCTATCAACCCTGGATAGATCAACAAGATTGAAACTTACCAAGGAAATACTGGCCCTAAAAGAAGAGATGGAAGAAAGAGGGCTGGTAGACATCTACAGGGCATTTCATCCCCAAAAAGCTGAATACACTTTCTTCTCCAGTGCACATGGAACATACTCCAAAATAGATCACATGCTGAGCCATAAATCATACCTCCATAAAATCAAGAAGATAGAAATTGTGCCAACTATTTTTTCAGACCATGATGTACTGAAAATAGAAGTTAATTGTACACAAAAAACGGAGACCAATACCAAGTACCTGGAAACTAAACAGCTCACTGCTGAACAACCAGCAAGTGATAAAAGAAATCAAAGAGGAAATCCAAAGATTCCTGGAAACAAATGAGACTGAAGACACGAATTACGAGAACTTGTGGGATACAGCAAAAGCAGTATAAAGAGGCAAGTTCATAGCTCTTCAAACATTCATCAGAAAAGAAAAGGCCATCATAAACAGTCTGACTTCACAACTTAAGATCTTAGAGAGTGATCAACAAAAGGAGCCCAAACCAAGCAGAAAGAAAGAAATAATAAAACTTAGAGCAGAAATCAATGAGATGGAAAGTCAAAAATCAATCCAGAAGATCAACGAAACCAAAAGCTGGTTCTTTGAAAAAATAAACAAGACTGACAAACCACTTGCAAGACTTGTAAGAAAAGGAAAAGAGAGAACCCAAATAAATAGAATCAGAAATGAAAACGGGGACATCACAACAGAAACCACAGAAATTCAAAAGATCATCAGAGATTACTATGAGAGCCTATATGCCACGAAACAAGAGAACTTAGAAGAAATGGACAAATTCCTGAATTCCTATAGCCTCCCAAGTCTGCAACAAGAAGATTTGGAATACCTCAACAAACCTATCTCCATCGAGGAAATAGATTCAGTAATCAAAACTCTCCCCAAACACAAAAGCCCAGGTCCAGATGGATTCAACGACAATCCCGGTCCCGCGCTTTTTTTAAGTATTTTCCACGTGAGATATACAAATAAACCTTTAAAGAGGACCTACTCCCAATACTTTTCAAGATCTTCCGGCAAATTGAAGAAACAGAACGACTCCCAAATAGCTTTTACAAGACACATATCACCCTGATACCCAAAGCAGACAGAGATGTCACAAAAAAGGAAAACTACAGACCAATCTCCCTGATGAATACAGATGCTAAGATCTTCAACAAAATACTAGCAAATAGAATCCACAGAGTCATCAAAAAGATTATACACCATGACCAAGTGGGATTCATCCCGGGAATGCAAGGATGGTTCAACATCTTCAAGTCAATCAACATAATACATCATATCAACAAAAAGAAAAATAAAAACTATATAATCATATCAATAGATGCAGAGAAGGCATTTGACAAGATTCAACACCCGTTCATGATTAAGCTCTCTGTAAAATGGGGATTGAAGGAACTTTCCTCAAGATAATCCAGGCCATCTACTACAAGCCCACAGCGAGCATCATTCTCAATGGGGAAAAACTGAAAGCCTTCCCCTTAAGATCAGGGACAAGACAAGGCTGCCCACTCTCACCACTGCTATTCAATATAGTACTGGAAGTACTTGCCATAGCAATCAGGGAAGAAAAAAACATTAAGGGCATCCGGATAGGAAGGGAAGAAGCCAAGTTATCACTATTTGCAGATGACATGATATTATACCTGGAAAACCCAAAACTCTCTACCAAGAGGCTCCTAGAAATAATACATTCCTATAGTAGAGTAGTAGGGTACAAAATCAATACCCAAAAGTCAATGGCCTTCCTATATGCAAACAGAGAAAGAGAAGAAAGGGACATTAAAGAAACTATGCCATTCACAATTGTGCCGCAGAAAATCAAATACCTAGGAATCAGTTTGACAAAGAATGTAAAGGATCTCTACAAAGAAAACTACAAAACGTTACTTCATGAGATAAAAGAAGACCTGAGGAAATGGAGACACATTCCCTGATCATGGATTGGAAGGATTAACATTATCAAAATGGTAATACTCCCTAGAGCTTTATACAGATTCAATGCGAGTCCCTATAAAGATACCCATGATGTTCTTCAAAGAAATTGAACAAACACTCCTGAAATTTGTAGGAATAATAAAACCCCAAGAATAGCTAAAGCAATCCTTGGGAAAAAGAAGATGGGAGGTATCACTTTTCCCAACCTCAAGCTCTACTACAGAGCAGTTGTAATTAAGACAGTGTGGTATTGGTATAGAGACAGACCCGTAGACCTATGGAATAGAACTGAATATCCTGAAACACACTCTCAAATATACAACCACTTAATCTTTGATAAAGGAGCAAAAAATATTAAGTGGAGCAAAGAAAGCCTCTTCAGCAAATGGTGCTGGGAAAACTGGGCAGCTACATGTAAAAAAATGAACTTAGACCTCCTTCTAACGCCATGCACAAAAGTCAGATCAAAATGGATTCTAGATCTCAACATCAGACATGAATCTATAAGGTACATCGAAGAAAACATAGGAGAAACGCTCTACAACATCAAAACGAAAAGTATATTTAAAGGCGACACACCACTGACCAAGCAAATGGAAGCAATGATAAACAAATGGGATTATATAAAATTGAAAAGCTTCTGCACCTCAAAAGAAACAGTGACCAAGATACAAAGACAATCCACAGATTGGGAAAGGATATTCACCCAATACCCATCTGACAAGGGGTTAATATCCAGGATATATCAAGCACTGGTAGCACTTCACAAGAAAAAAACAGCCAACCCCATCAAAAAATGGGGGAGAAGAAATGAACAGAAGCTTCCAAAAAAGAAGAAATTCGAATGGCCAAAAGGCATATGAAAAAGTGCTCTTCATCTTTAATCATCAGGGAGACGCAAATCAAAACAACAATGAGGTACCATCTCATACCACAGAGACTGGCACACATCCAAAACAGCAAGAACAACCGGTACTGGTGTGAATGTGGGGAATATGGGCATTCCTCTGAAAACTAGATATTGAGCTCCCATTTGATCCAGCAATAGCACTCCTGGGAATATACCCGAGAGAGCCGAAAAACACATAGCAGAAACACTATCTGTACTTCTTTATTCATCTCTGCGCTATTCACTATTGCTAGAATCTGGAAACAACCTAAATGCCCGAGAACAGAGGACTGGCTAAAGAAACTGTGGTTCATCTACACTATGGAATACTATGCAGCTGTCAGAAAAGATGAAATTATGAAATTTACCTGCAAATGGATGGACATGGAGACTATCATGCTGAGTGAAATTAGTCAGAAGGAAAAGGACAGATATAGAATGACTGCATTCATTAATAGGATATAAATAGATACCAGTGTTTTACTAAATGTGTGAAATGGGAATGGCAGATTAAAACTCACCATTGAATATACACAAAGAGACTTAAGTGATAAACTCTAAATATCTGCAGGGCTAGCCACAATACAATGTGTAAAATAAGAGGGAGAGAGATGCAGAGACAGAGAGAGAGACAGAGAGAGAAAGAGAGGATACTGGGGTACCTGCTATTGAGGCAGCCTAGGGGTGGGGGGAGGGGGTGGGGTACACTGTTGGTGGAAATGGGGCACTGGTGGAGGGATGGGTGCTGGTATACTGTACTACCAAGAACCAATTATGAACACCTTTGTAATTGTATGTCTCACGGTGGTATAATAAAAAATTTTTAAAAAAGAAATATCTGGTGAAATCCATTTTAATTGATTTAAAAAAAATATCAAATTTAATCTTATGGAATCAAATCAATTTTAATGAAATCAATAAAACTGGATGTGAAAATATTGGTGATCAAAATTGTATATGAAAGCCCTAGCCAGGAAGATTAATAAACTCAGTTAGCCTTTTCTTATTCCATGAAGTCAAATTTTCAGTCAAGGGCAATCAGATTGTAATGGTACGATTTGAAAACTATTGGAGGCCAGAGCGAAGTACAGCAGGTACTGCACCTGTTTTTTCATAAGGTCAACCCAGGTAGGGTCTCCGGCAGCACAGACGGTCTCTCGAGCCCAGCCAAAGGTGACCCTTAGCACAGAGCCAGGAGTAAGCCCTGGAGCACGGTCAGGTATGCCACTCTCCCCTACCACTCCGCCCACCCTGTAAAAAATTTCTGGAAATTAGGTTTGACTCTTAAAAGTGTTTGAGATTATGTATCATACATCCAAAAACTGAACATATAAGATACGATCAATCTGAGGCAAGAAAGAACAACTCAACATGTTTTAATGTGCAACTTAAGCCATCTGGCCAAGATCCCCTTTCTCTGGTTCTTAACAACTCATTAACATTAAGCTCTGAACCATCATTTTAAGTGGTGTGGAGCACATCTATTCCCTCATGGACAAGACAGAGTAAAGGAAAGACTGAAATACAGATTCCATTCTTAGAACATCCTAGTGGGCATTGAGATTAGACATGAGGAGACACACACTTGGCTTGAAGGGAGACTTGCTATATCAGCTGGGTCCTGTTGAGGATCTGCCAGCCAAAGACGAGTTCTCTAAAGAATGTCATGGGTATCCTTATAGGAATCGCATTGAATCTCCTGAAATTCGTATGGAATAATAAACCCCCACGGATAGCTAAAGCAATCCTTGGGTAAAAAGAAGATGGGAGGCATCACCTTTCCCAACCTCAAACTGTACTACAAAGCAGCAGTAATAAAAATATCGTGGTACTGGAATAAAAACAGACCTGTGGATCTATGGAATAGAGTTGAGTATCCTGACACCCACCCTCAAAGACATGATCAGTTAATCTTTGATAAAGATGCAAAGAGTCCAAACTGAAGTAAGGAAAGCCTCTTTCCCAACAAGTGGTGCTGGGAAAACTGGACAGCTACATGTAAAAAATGAATTTGGACCTGTGTCTAGCACCTTGCACAAAAAATCAGATCAAAATGGATTAAAGATCTCAATATCAGACCTGAATCCATAAAGTACATTGAAGAAAATATAGGAAAAAACCCTCCACGACATTGAAGCTAAAGACATCTTCAAAGGTGAAACACCATTAACAAAGCAACTAGAAGAAAACATAAACATATGGGACTACATGAAACTGAAGAGCTTCTGCACCTCAAAAGAAACAGTGGCCAAGATACAAAGGCAGTCCACAGAATGGGAAAGAATATTCACCCAATACCCATCTGATAAGAGGTTAATATCCAGGATATATCAGGGACTGGTACAGCTATATAAGAAGAAAACAGTAAACCCCATAAAAAATGGGGAGAAGAGATGAACAGAAACTTTGACAAGGAAGAAATTCGAATGGCCAAAAGGCATATGAAAAAATGCTCATCATCACTAATCATCAGAGAGATGCAAATCAAAACAACAATGAGATATCACCTCACACCACAGAGACTGGCCCATATTCAAAAGGGATAAAAGCAACAAATGCTGGCGTGGATGTGGGGAAAAGGGGACTCTCATACATTGTTGGTGGGAATGTCGACTTATACAACCTTTCTGGAAAACAATATGGACATTCCTCCAAAGACTAGAAATTGAGCTCCCTTTTGACCCAGCCATACCACTCCTGGGAAGATACCTTGGGAATCCAAAAACACACAGCGGAAACACAATCCGCACTTTTATTTTCATAGCAGCACTATTCCCAATAGCCAGAACCTGGAAACAACCAGTATGCCTGAGAACTGATGACTGGATAAAGAAACTGTGGTACATCTACACAATGGAATACTATGCAGCTGTCAGGAAAAATGAAGTTAAAAAAATTGCCTATAAATGGATGGACATGGAAAGGATCATGTTGAGTGAAATTAGTCAGAAGGAAAGAGAGAGACATAGAATGACTGCATTTATTTGCATGACATAAATATATCAGGTGGTCTTACCAAAAGTGGAAATTACCGCAAACGTGAGGGAGTCAGAGGTTAGGTAAGACAGAGAAGGGAACATGTGTGAATAAATGTCGAAAGGGCTGATACCAACATAGAACTGAGCATTAAATATAGGAAAAAATGCACAGATGGCTTCCAAGTGTATGTAGTGCAACCCTCAATGTGTAGGAGAAGGAAGGGAGAGAGAGGGAGAAAGAAAAGAGATAAAGAACCTTCCATTTAGGCAGGCTATGGGAGGGGGAGGGAATTTGGGACATTGGTGGTGGGATATGGGCACTGGTGGAGGGCGGGTGCTGGAACACTATGTGACCGAAACCTCCATACATGAACAATTGTAACTGTATATATCACGGTGGTATAATAAAGCATTTAATTAAAAAATACTTAGGGAAAAAAAAGATGAGTTCTCTTCCTCACTGCCCGCCCTGCAAATTAAACTCTGTGACAATTCTTGGATATTATTGGCATTTTAAATCTTAATAGGGTGTTGAAGGGTTTTGAAGCTCATTGGGAGAAGCTCCCAAACAGTGGTCAGGGGGACCCCAAAGGACACTTCCAATGATACTAATCTTATTGTGAAAACCTGACAGTTCAGTGCTCAGTAAGTAATGCAGTGTTTCTCAGAGCCAATAGTGTTGGGAGTCAACAGGATCACCCAGTAATATTTTGGGGAGCAGGGCATGAGAACTTGGAACCTAGCATACACAATGTATGCAACCAGATACTGTGAGGGAGCAGGTATCCCCCAGACTTTTCTATAGCTCTCTTGCTGTAAATTTCAGGTGTGAAGCAGAGAGCTAAATATCTATATTCTTGCTGTTCAAAGTCTGTTTCCAATACCAGTAGCAATGGCATCACTGAAAAGCTTCATGTATGCATGAAATAATCATTAATAGCTCCACAAATTACAATGCCTCAATAAAAGACGAGTGGTCGGAAAGAAGTAGCCAGGCTGGAGAGATAGGCAGGTGGACCCTGCTTCAATCCTTGGCCTTGTGCAGTGTTACCTGAGTCCCACCTGGAGTGATCCCTGAACACAGAGCCAAAGAGAATAGTTAGGTGTGGCCCAAAAGCAAATAATCAATTACCATTCTGGTAGTCATGTTAATGGAAGAGGCCATGTATATAAATGTGAGAGCACAGGGCACAGAAATATCTGTGTTTCTTCTCATGATGTAAACATAAAATTGCTCTAAAATGCCTAAGTCATATAAAATAAACTGATACAAATAAAGGAGTGTTTCCTAATCCGAAATTAAGTGTGCGTATATCACTTGATCACTTGACATCCCGTTATTCATCAATTTGCTCGAGCAGGCACCAGTAACATTTCCATTTGACCCTATCACGTGCCAGTGTAGCCCAACTGCATCTGCTTGCTCCAGAAATATGAAGAGCCTCAAACCATTTGTTCAGGGTCTTAACAAAGACATCGGATCATCTTGTAGGTGGGCGGCCACGTGATCTTTGGACATCCTGTGGGATCATATATTATATATACTCGTGTGTTTGACCAATGGAGTACTGGTACTTGTAAGCTGAGGTAGGGTGGGAGAGTCTTCCCAGTACTCCAAGATTGTTCCAATCTAGCTGTGATACCTGCCCTGTGTTCTGGCAATGTGGAAGCACAATTTTGAGCTAATGTTCTGTCTAATCCTATCAAATTCTCTTGTCTAGGAATTCGGAAAATCTGAATGAAGACAAGTTCTCCATTTCCTGTCCTTCCCCAGTTTCATCAGTTCAATTCATCCCTTTGTCCCATAAGCTGCCAACATTCTTTCAATAATTTCATTCCTTTGTAAGTTTGTAGAAAGATTGAAAGTCTTCATGAGGTTATTTTCCAGACTATTCCCTCCATAAATTCTTTCTCTAGTTTTCTTTAGCAAAAGTAAGGGATTCAAGAGTGGGTGCCATAGAGTACAAACAATGGACCCTGGGGCCGCTGATGCAACCCAGTGGCCAGCAGCCTTGCTCACTATTGTTTATTGTCTGTTGAATGAGGGCTGGATGCCCTCTGGGAAGAACCCAAATAAGGCTTCCACTGGCGTTGGTACAGTGCCTGAAACTGACAGCCACTGCGGCGCAATGCTTACAGACCTTTCCTTGTGTGGCTAGAAAAAATCTCAGAAATATCCAGAGAAATAAGACTGAGTATAGGGGCTAAGACACTTCCCTTGTTCATGGCCCACCTTGGAAACTGCTGGAAATGCACTTTGTAAGGCCCCACTCCAAAGCTGCTACCTCAGGCTCCCTACAGATGGCCCGGGAGACTGTGTGAACTGTGACGAGCAAGGGAAAATCTGTCTCCAGCATCCAGATGTCTCTCACTGCTTGCCTCATTACTGAGGTGGTCACACAATCCCCTAATCACCATCATCTCTCATGGCCCCCCTTCCTTCTCACCACAAGCAGGTTCTGACCCCCCCCCCCCCCCCAGAGCGGCTGTCAGTGGACTCCACCGGCTTTAGTCTCTTCACCTCTGGCAGCGAGCACAAGTCACGAGCTGTCTCAGGACAGTCCCTCATGGGTCTCCCTGGAGTCGGCGCTGGCGATGACACACTTTAGGAGAGAACCTTTGGGAACACCAATTTGCCCGATTTGCTCCTTGTAGCTGCAGATTTTACGCTTTTTTGGAGGCTGTGAGGATCGTCTTATGTGTTCCTCTGTCTGCATCACACATCAGGCAGTCACAAGCTATTGTGGTCTCTTCATGACTGCATACCTAGTTCACACATAACTTGTTCTTTTGGCTACTTCTCACATAGTCTGATATAAATTACAGACTTTCAACCTCCTGCTCCCGTATCTGAACACAATTGTCATGAGCTTCTCCTACATAGGAAACTTATTTTTTTTTGGGAGGGATCACACCTGGCAGTGCTGAGGGGTTACTCCTGGCTCTGCACTCAGGAATTACTCCTGGCGGTGTTCAGGGGATCATATGGGATGCTGGGGATTCAACCTGGGCCAGCCCTGTGCAAGGCAAATGCATTATCTGCTGTACTATCCCTCCTACCCCACCAAGGAAAGTTTGAGAACTGCTGCTTTGGAGAAAAACAGGGAGAGGACCAAGTGGAAGAAAAGTTACTGACAAGAAACATGAAATTGTCCTTTGCCTTCTAACTGCTAGTGGTGTGCGCAAAAATCTAGCGTTATTCTGACACTCAAACCTTTACTGAAGAGAGTTTCATTTTTCTTCTCTAGAAATTTAAAATCTTCGTCAGTGTTCCTCACCCATAATTAAGGATTCGGCAGTGGGATTTTTTATTTTTTAAGTCACAAACTGAAACTGAGAGCCCAGATCCATTTTAGAAGCATTGTTTCATGACTCTGCAATGCTTTTCTCCTGTTCATTATTTCCAAAATCTGTTTCTTCAGATTTTCCACTACAAAGGAGAAACTTTAGTTTCTCCTCTTTTTTAAAACTATTTTTCTGGTTTTTTATCACTCAGTGGGTCTCTTTAAGTCGCTTCCCCAAGCATTTTTACTGAATTCTTTATTTCACCAATTACTTAACAAACTTGTAAAACTTCTATTTTTCTGTCTTCTTTCACAGTTCTTTCTAAGTTATCTTGTCCTGAATATGCAGAGCTAGGAATGGAACACTCCTCCTATATCCTGAATTCTGTTTTCTGGGTTTCTTTCATCTGCTTCTTTTTTGTCTGTTAGGAATCTTACCAAGCAGACAATGCTCTGTGTTTACCCGTTCTTATTTAACCATAAGGCACTGGGACACACAGGTTTGAGACCTGCAGCTATAAATGAATACAGAGGGTGATCACTGATTACACATTTCCCTGCAGGCTCCTCTGGTCACTCTGAAATGCCCAGTATCAGCCTGTGAGGACTCCATTTATCTGATGCTACATAACAAAGCTTCTCAACTGTGTGGCTTGTGGCAAAAAGCAACATTAATTTGCTGGTGAATCTAGAATTTCAGCAGAGCACATCAGGGACATCTGGTCTCTGCTCTAACTGGTCTCAAATGCAACAGTTCAAGAGCTGGAAGCTATAATAGTTCAGATTCCTTGAACATCTCTGTCTATATCTGTTCAATTCATGACCCCCAAAGTTCACAGTAAGCCAAAGTATGTTATTTAAGCAAAAGACAGAGATGGGGGTGGGAGGCGGGAAGAGAATGGGGTAAACACTGGACATATTATCTAGTTCCAAGAGTCAAAGAGCATCACGTCAGCCATATTGGTCTGATTCAATTCATTCTATTCGAATCAAGGCAAAACTGCAGAGACTGAACATTTGGCCTCTCCAAGGAAAGATGATCGGGATGAATCTATATCACACCCCATGGGCACTGCACCGGTCATCTATAGTTATCCTCAGAAACTGAAACTTGCCTGGACTGTCTTTTTTTTTCCCTGAGTCCATCCATTATCTCCAAAGAAGTGGTTTCTGACCACCATGTACATGTCAGACTCCTGCAGGTGTCCACGAAGCAGAGAAGAGCAGCAAGAGCTGGTGCCTCTGACTCTCACGCTGCTGAAGCTCAACTCTTCGCCAAAGAACTCTTAAGACTTCCACGGGATTTGCCAGCTACCTGCCTATCTACCGTTTTTATCCTACACTCCAGCTTCAAAATTATCCTCTGATTTAGCACTGCCCTCTCCCACAATCTCTGCTCTGCCAGAAAGTCTCTCCTCAGCATTGATGCTTTCCCCTTTGCATACCTTGGCTTTTCATACAGCAGGTATATGTGATATTTCTGGTCTTGGACTCACTTCTCTTTTATCACTTGTAATCCCATTGTTCATCGATTGCTCAAGCAGGCACCCGTAACATCTCCATTTGTCCTGTTGTATGCTTGTATAGCCCAAGGACCTCTACTCACTCCAGGTACATGAAGAGTCTCAAACCATTCCTTCAGGTCATGGGAATGAGGTCTATTATTGTTACTGTTTCTGGCATATCAAATATGACACAGGTAGCTTGCCAGACTCTGCCATGTGGGCACTCTTAGTTTTGCATTTACTGATGTTCGCACAGCGGCTTTGTGGCCACGCACAATGCGGACAGCCACTAGCAGCTCCATCTGTGTGAAATAGGCTTCTTTCAAGGGTGGGGTTCTGAGGAGCTCTGTTTGAGATTGGCTTCTCTCTTGGGTGGAGCTCTGACAAGCTGTGGAATCTGGACATTGAAAATGGCTGCCATCATGGTGTGGGGGGTCCTCCAGCTTCTTCTGAGGCTCTACTGGGTGAGGAGTCAGGACCGGAACCTACCCTCCCTCCTGGATGCCCCATGATCAGCCGAGCACAGGGAGAGCCCGGACTCACCAAGTAGAGACAATAAATATTTTATAGTCAATCAGTCACTTTCAACACATTTCAATGGTGTGCAATGCAGATTGAAGGTGTCTTGGGATTTAAAAACCAAAGCTTCAAATTATTAAAGGAAAGCAGTAGTCTGGAGAGTTAACTCTTCTGGAAGTACATGCTAGGACAACCTGTCCTACTATTTGCAAACAGCACAGCACAGCTATCACCAAAGCAACTGACTTGAAATTAAGCCAACTCTATTTTACTGGATTTTCAATTTTTTCTTCATGTAAATGGCAGGTCATGGTACTTACCTCATTAAGCTGTTTTACAATGCATCTAAAGTGTTTAAGACAAGCCTGACTCAAAAGAAGCATGTAGCATCTTTTATATCATTAGCTATCAATGGCCCTGACCAGTGCAGAGTTTTTCCTTCAAAATTCACTCTTAGAAAATTTTCTATTTCCATAATCAACAAAATTTCTTGCCCTTCAACTTTACATCTTTGGTCTATGAAGCAGGTAGATCACATGAATCCTAGTGTACTGATATGTTTACAATATACTTGGAATTATTTCTTTATGTAGCATGTATATTATAGACAGATGTACATAATTTAAACCACAAGATTTAGAGACAATAAAGCTCAGTAGGAATTTAATAACTAATTGTATTTGCCATTAATTAGAAATATTTGGTATATATTAGAGGGGAAATTTGAGGGAAGAACTTAGGACAAAGTCAACTGCAAAGCTTACTCACTGAAATTTACAAATCAAAAAGAAAGAAGTAACCAATTCTAAAGTGGAAGAGCTGATTTGCTCTCTCACACACAGAAGAAGTATTTTCAGCAGAAAAAAAAGTTATGCCCATTACTTAGATTGTTGTAGTTTGACACTAATTTATCCAATGATCCATTGTTGGGGAATGCCCCTTAAAGAGTTAAAGAGCCAGTATCCTAACTAAAGGGAGAGAACAGTTGGGAAATTTTGGCAGTTGAGGCCAGGATTCTGAGCCTAGCCAGAGAGAGATAGGAGAGACTCTGGGCTTGCCAGAGAGTCTTTGGAGAGTGTTTGAGAATATAGAGAATTGGAGAGAGTTGGAGGGAGTGCTGAGAGAAGGCTGGTTGGAAAAAGCTGGAGAGTGTTTGCTGGGGACAGTTTGCTAGCAGAGGGAAAGAAAAGAGTGGGTGGCAGCTGGACAGCTCGCTGGGAGAATCCCAGTGGACCTCCCTGCTTGAGAAACTGCGGGGAGAGCAAGGCAGGTTCTTGGAATAAGGTAGAGTGAGGAGATAGCTAGAAGAAATATTAAAGGAATAATTTAGAGAGCCTGTGGACTGGTTCCTGTATCCGTCAGTAAGGGGAAATAGTCATTGGCCATAGTAGTAACTGGGGCCTTCACTGAACCCCAATACTGTCAGTCAACTACATGAAAAACTGAGAATCCACAAGTCTGATTTTATGGTTATACTTCCCATGCTTTCTCTTTCTGTAAATATTTGTATTTATGGAAATAGGTTACATTAGGTGTGCATTAAAATTTGAGGATTTGAGGATATGTGCTTAGTCTGCCAGTTAGAATACACTATGCTTCATTACAAATAACATTATTGCTAAGATTTTTTTATGAGGTTGACAAAAAATAATCACTCAAGAAGAAACAGAAAATATACCTTGGGTGCATAAAATAGTTCATGGCATGCTTAGGCATTATACCCAGAATGTTTATGGAACATGTGGAAAACATGTGGAATATAATTAAGAGTAATCAACATGTGAAATATAATTAAGAGTAATCAAAACCAAAGCATATTTTCTACATAATTTTTATATATTACAACAGTCCATATTTCAAGGTATTTCATACAACCGAGATAAAAATCTACACAGAGCAAATGCTTCATAGCACTATCTTTGTGCTCCAAGATCATCCCTCGTTGCTTGCCTGGTCTTCCAGATGTTTCATAAACGTGGATTGCCAAATAGGCCAAAAGCAAAAGAGAAGGCCCCCAAAGTAATTAAAACCATGATGGAGATTCAAGTTCTGTTTTTTCATCTTTTGTTTCTTCCAGAAAGAAAAATCAAGTGTTTATATTCTCTCTTAAAGAATGCACATTTTCTTCAAGTCTTTCAAGTTGGCAATTTTAATTTGTCAGAATTAACTCTGAGACAAATGGTGGTTTTTCCTTGCTCAAGTACCTTACTCTTACTGTCTGGAGAGCCAGGGTGGAATCAAACCAATGCAGAGGGTTTTTTGTAGGATGAATTCCAGTCCTGAGAAATTTCCTTCTATGCAACCACAAAGAGAACCAATCAAATAGCAAAAGCCAGTTCTTAGTTCATCATTATCTCTCAAGGACCCTACAGAACCATCCAGAACCAGCCTCCTTACCACGGTGCCAGCAGAAACAGGAGCTACTGAGAGACCTTTCTCTCCTTAGCACCAGACAGCTGTGGACACACGGTGAGATGATGTGCAAAGAACAGCTTCCTGTAATGATTCTGTTAAGAAAACACTTTCAAAGATAAGCATTCCAGGCTAGAAAACAGAAGACTTATACTGCACACAAATAAATCTCTTTAAGTATTCTTCACGACAATCTACTCAAAAAAGCAGTTTTAGATTCTGGCGAGTGGTTTAAATGAATCATGGATGAAAAACATATGATTCCTCTAAAAATCAACAAAAAAAAAAATTGGGATTTGTAGGGTGGCAAATGGAAAAAAAAAACTTGATGGAGCTCTTCAAATGCTCTGAATTTTTTTTTATTGTACAATGCCCATTATGTGCTTTTTATGGTACTGAGATTGAGATATATCTATAAATGTACAGATAGGTACACGTGTATGTATATACATATCTCCTATATTACATCGCCAATATAATCAACTTCAATGCCAAAGTTAGTTTCTGAATATTAAGATCTATCTAACAAGATCCCAGATAATGCCCACTACCAGTCCAAGGATAACACGGTTACCTGAGATAATTTTCATGCATGCCAGTGACTTTTGGCAATATTTTGGACATTATTACAGTAAAAGGTACAGGCGAGCTAGCAATGACAGATGAGACTACAGTAGATTGGAAGGCAAAGTATATTAATGAGAAGGAAAAGCTAAGCTCAAAGAGAAGACAAAAACAATGCACTGGAAAGATCACCCCCATCCATGTTACATAACTTCATACTCATATCTCATCTCTGGCGCTACTTGGGCATTATTTGGTGCAAGATACATATTTTAACCCTTTCCTCATTTACTCATGGGGACACTGATGTCAAAGGTGAGAGGAGATTTTTTTCATGGTATTTTTGCTGTGCTTAATGTGGAAATGACGTTGAAGCAACTGGAACAAGACAAAAAGCAATAAAATCATATAAAAGTTTCTTGCAAGCATTACCCAAATTTTAGCTTACAAAAGGGAAACATTAGGTCATTTTCTAAAGGCTCTCCAATTTTTCCCATAAGTAGCACAATCTTCTCAAGCAAAGAGGGACGTTAGCACCTCCCACCAAATATTCAGTGGGGTAGAGTTCTCAGGTGCTGTGTACTTCCTTCCCTCAATTTAATTTTTTATTCACCTATGTAAAGGATCACGGAATTATTCCATCAAAAAGGCAGCAGCTGAAAAATTCATATAGATGATAAGCATTCAATTTTTTTAAAAAGACTTCTGATTTTTTTGAAGATGACTGATTAGGGAATTTCATCATTATTTTAAGGTTCTCTAGTCAAAGTAAATACCAGTTCATTCAGATGCAGGTATTTTTTTCACCTAGCCAAACCTCTATGTGTTCTGATTCGATCAATAAATACTTATATTGCTTCTAGTTCTAAAACTAATGAAATAACTTATCATTTTCTATTCTGCTATCACTTGCTGTGATAAATTTACCCTCATGGAATAATATCCCTGGGTTTTTGATTGAATTACTACTATGCCACCATGTTTAGAATACTTTATTCTAATAGTTAAGAACACTAGAAATAAGGCATATGCTGGTATTGCAACGATCAAACTTGCTAACGTCCACTGATGGACCACCCACATGCGATTCACCACACACGCTTTGTATTTACTCTCACTTTCCTATCAGAGACTTGGAAACTGTAGTCCTCTGCGTCCAAAGTTGTCTGCTCATCACAACTGACTTGCACTCATTCCTCTTCACGCTAGACCATGTTCATAGGCCATAAGTCAAGTTAGTTAAACCTATGGGTCTTAGCAGCCACTGAATCCACATCCAGAAGGTAATTGTTGATAAACATGAACCCCGGGACCCTGAGGGTCCGCTGCTCCTCAAAGATCTATTTTTGATGCCTCAACACCCCTGAGGCCCAGAGGCAGCTTTATAAGGAAGTGATGACAACACAGTCTCCTATCTAAGGCCATCCCTGCAGGAATGTGCAGAAGTCAAAGGGCATAGCCTTTCACCTTCGCTGGCTCTCTGGCTTCTTGCCTTCCTTTACAAATATGCTCCTTTTGTTGTTTCCCTAAAAGAAATCCCTTTACTCTGTTTCCTCCTCTCCTTTTCTTCCCTCTTCTGGCTTTCACTGCTTATGCCTAAACATTTGATTGGGAACTGCTACAATTTATTAGCCTCCAGTTATGAATGAGGGTGTTTGCCATAAATCCACCCTTGCCCCCAAAAAAAAATGTGAAATGATGTTGGGAAAGCAGAGGCTCACAGAGTCTCGCAGGGTTCAGACTCCACATCGTCCTGACACCAAGTATTGTGTTCCCACAGCACCGGGGCACTTCCAGGTGGCCGCACCAGGCCAGTCCCTTTCTCTCCAGACCATACCACTGGCTGACTTTGTAATACAAATGGTGAGCTATAAGTCGCACCATAATTCTGTTTTCTGAGGCAATTATTTTGCACATGTGGTTCTCATAAGACCAAAACATCTTCGCATAAGGTTGTAAGATATCAGTCATTTTTTGGAATGTCCCTTAAGGACAATGCCAAGGCTGTTTGATTTTGACTAAGTAGTCCTCTTTCTGGGATGTCTGGAAGAAGACACTTTCAGCAGAGGTTAGCTAAAAAAAAAAATATTTCTTCTATAAGTGTTATTGGTATTTGGCATAAATCAAATACAACACGGGAAGCTTGCCAGGCTCTGCCGTGCAGGTAGCATACTCTTGTAAAGGCACCTCTAAGTCCAGCATTTATTGATGAACCGCGCAGCCAGGCGCTGATAGGCTGGTCTGCTGGGTGGAGGTCTGACGAGAGAAGTCCGGATGTGGAAAATGGAGGCCCTTCCAAGTCTTCTGAATAAATGTTTTAGTTAGTGGCAAATTAGGCTCACGTGGTTAACCCCAATCAGTGGTAGATTCTAATGTAGTCTAATGACCTAGGACCCTTGGCAGACAGGGAAGCACTCTATACCCCAAGGCCTTTGCACATGCTCTTCAGCCGCCCAGACTGTTCTGTCCATGAATGAAAACAATGACGATTAGCACTGCTCTACCTCAGTTCTTTCACTGTGCAACTCTTTAACAGTGCATTAAATTCTAATCAAAGTTTGGTTTTCCTAGTAGTGGGAAAGCACTACTTCAGTGAGTTGCCTTTTCTTTGGTTCTGGAACAATGGGTAGATTTTTAATCCAGACTCAGAAATTAGTGCTGAGAGTCTGGAGCAATAGTACTATGGGTAGGGCACTTTCCTTGCATGCAAAGGACCAGATCTCTGGTACCCCATAGAGACAGGAAGGAGGGAAGGAAGGGAAGGTAATGGGAGGAGAGGTGAACTGAGGGAGGGAGAGGGAGGGAGGGAGGAAGGGAGGGAGGGAGGGAGGGAGGAAGGGAGGAAGAGAGGGAGGAAGGCAGGCAGGCAGGCAGGCAGACTGATTGTTTCTGGGGTGAAGGGTGCTAGTTTTTACCAGGATCTCAATCCCCTAGGTCCTAAGAATAAAAACCAAATTTTTCTTGGGTAATATTTTATTATACCACAGTGAGTTATACAGTTACAAAGATGTTCATGTTTGGTTTTCAGTCACACAGTATTCCAGTATCTACAGCACCCATCCCTCCACCAGTGCCCATTTCCCACCACCATTGTCCCCAATTCCCTCCCCGTCCCTATTCTACCTCTATGGCAGGTTCTTTATCTCTCTCTCTCTCTCTCTCTCTCTCTCTCTCTCTCTCTCTCTCTCTCTCTCTCTGCCCCCTTCTCTTACACATTGTGGCTTGCAGTACATACATTTAGAGGTTATCATGTGTATCTCTTTGTCTATATTCAACGCTCAGATCTAGGCTGGTATTATTATTTTCAAAGATTATTAGCGCAGTGTTCCCTTCTCTGACCAGATTTGTGCTCTTGACTCTACTGCTGATCTACAGAGATGAAGCGAGCAGTGCTGCCCATTGTGCTTAACTACCTTCAGGGTGAAAAGCTAAAATGGCTGATCTCCATATGCCTTATCATTTTCACATTATAAAACCCTAGTCCCAAGGGTCATAGATTACAAAGTTGGCTGCTTCAAAAGGAGCCTTGACAAGTTAATTAACAAAAGTCCCTTTTTAAGAGCTAATTTACATTACTCTAATTTGGTGCTATTTAGTGACCATTCTATTTGGTTTGCCCTAAAACAACTAAGAATTTTAATGATATTTGTTTTCCTCTTTTGGCGTTATATACAGATACACACAAACTTTGTATATACTTGGCTTAAACTAAATAAGGACAGATTTTTAAAATCGTGCCCAAAGTCTTTCCCAGGAGCAATCTATGCCAGCGCCAGTTGCAGGGGTTAAACAGAGTCGGCTTCCAGCTCAGATTTCACAAGAAGGGAAACTCATGCTGCGTCTCCAAGGAATGTGGAGTCCAAGAAGTTGAGCAAAGACTTGAGAAAAATATGTGCAAATTTTCATTGCATTTTATTACAAAGCAAACAGGAAGTCTGACATTAAACGAAACAACCTCATCAGAAAGGTCCCATTTGATAAAAATCATGGTAAAGTTATAGAAACTTCAATCGATGGTGGTGAAGCCACAATATAATTATGCTGAAAGCCTATTCTGAGGTTTAATAAAATTAGCTAAAATGCCATACTGAGACCTTGAGGCAAACACAACCTCAGAGCAGAGTCCCTGGGCCTCATCCCAGGCTGGTCTCTACCAGGCAGTCTCTGTCTGCTGAAGGAAGGCAGCTTCTGGGGGTCTGCATAGAGTCAACCTCAAAACTGTGAAGGGAGCATTTAAAATTGTACCACACAGCTGAAAGTAAACTGAAGCTCCTTATATAGCAAATAGGAGGAGATGGAACAATGTGTATTGTTGATGAAGCTCTCATCCCTGGCTCAGAACAAACCGTATAAGCTGAAACTGGGTTGCCTAATAAGGACACTCTTCTGCAGTGTACCCCAACATGTGCTCCTACACCTTTTCAGCCAGAATCAGCCAGGGGCCAGGACATCAGAGGTTCACACCTGCCACTGGACAGGCCATCTGACTCTGAGTGATGCACATGAGCAAAATAACCAGGATTGTACGGCGGACTTCCTGCCTGCACTGGGAAGCGTCATGGATTCAGGGCCCAAGATTTGGTTTCAACTGTAAATAAAGTTTTATTATTTTCTTAAAAAGGCATCGGGAGGTTCTTATTCAAAATGTGTATCCCCACATGATAACTTCTAAATGTACTTATTGCCATCCATAATGTGTAAAAGAAGGAAGAGAGAAAGAGAGCTAGAGAAAGAGAAAGAGATAATAAACCTGCCATAGAGGCAGGCTAGGGGATAGGGGGAAGGAATTGGGGACATTGGTGGTGGGCACTGGTGGAGGGACGGGTGCTGGAACACTCTATAACTGAAACCCAAATATAACATCTTTGTAAATGTATATCTCATGGTGGTATAATAAAAATATTAAATAAAAGATTAAAAACAAAACAAAATGTGTATCCCCAGACAGCCACCTAAACCCACACCTAAAACAAACGCTCTACATTCAGTTCCAGCACCATTACCCTCTCCGTGACCCCAAAGCTTGCTAAAGGGTCAACCCTCACACTGGTTCCCATCTTAATTGCATGTGTAAACACACAAGGAGTTTTAAATATAAATTCTGTTTCAGACTCACAAATTCTGCTGAATTACTTGAGGTATATATAGCCTTGACCCTAATCAACTCTAATGTGATTTTAAAAAATCACTAGCAGAATCTTTCCAATTTTGCTCTCCTCCTCTTACCCATGTAGAAAAAAGAAAACCAAGAATCAAAGAAATAGATAGAAGTAAATAGGCAAAAGTAGCTTGCAAAATGCTACTATGGTGCTGAATTATTCTCTGAAGACACAGCACACGCCCAAGACTACAGGCGCAAAGTCTGAGAGCTGATGAGAGCCCAGATGCGTTTAGAGGAAGAGAGTGAGCTGAGCTTTGTAAGGTTGTAGATAAATCAGAGATAAACCAAGAAAACAGGGATTTTATAGATCCACTAACATCTTGTTCTTCAAAGTAGGTTGTGTATTAGGACAAAAGACAGAAAATCTGTGGCCACTGCCAAGCACTATTCAGTATTTTAAGTCAAGAATATAGCGACTAACAACACCCACATTGATTGGTTCCTTACTAAATGTCAAGCACTATGTGGATTTAATCGAATACGTTATCTCATTTCACACTCAGAAATAAGTACAACTATTATCCCCATTTACAGAAAAGAAAACTGAAACAGTGAAGGTGAATGTCCAAAGCTACTCAAGGCTTTAAGAACTTGAAGAACTACAGCTCCTAATTGATAAAACACTAACACACATTCAAGTGAAGACTTAACGGTCCACCCACTGTGGGTAAAAGAGTAGAGAAAGAAGAAATTTTTTCTGTCTAATAAAATGATTCTTCTATTATATTATATCATGCAAGATCAGAAACAGGAACTCCTATTCCCTAAGTCATTTCTGTAAGGACAGAAAACCCAGAATTGTGGTGGTTGATCACACTTTCCCTGGCAGTCTATTATAGAATGGTTTTGTCATGAAAAGTACACTCTTCTAGGTTTTTTTTCAATTATTTTTAATAGAATCACCAAACATTTACAAAGTTGCTCTCATTAAGTTTTAGTCATACAATGCTCCAACACCTGTCCCTTCATAGTGTACACTTCCGACCACCAATGTCCCCAGTTTCTCTCCCGTCCCCACCTCCCACCTTTCTCTGTGGCAGATACTTTTCTCTTTCCTCCTTCTCCTCCTTCTCTTCCTCTCTCTCCCTCCCTCCAGCTCTCTCTTTTAGGGGCATTATGGTTTTAAATATAGAAACCGAAATGTATATCCCCTCTATTTACTTTCAACACTCAGTTCCTGTCCAAAATAATCATTTCCAACTATCACTGTCATTCGGGTCCCTTTTCTACCCTAAATACCCTTCGACCTCAGATTGTCCTGTGGCAAGCTTCCAACGACTGACCAGTCCTCCTACACCCTTCTATTTTTAAACTACGAATCAGTTCTTAGAAAAATGTCATAATTTGAAGGAACAAAGGTCTTGCTTGGAATCTGAGAAGGAAAATTCAAAGAATCATAGGAAGAACAAGGCATGAATGAGCTAGGAATGGGCTGGGTTACAGGTGATTTGCGTTCTTTGCTCACGTCTTGAGTGCTCATGTCTTTGAATTCAATGATCTTTGGGATATCCCAGTTGCTCCCATTGCTAAAACAGACCCTTATCTTATAAAAGTATTGGGGATAGATTCCCTTTTCAGCTGTCTTTCACAGGTGAATTTTCCTATAGAACACCTTGGGAAATTTTCTTTTTTAGTTTTTTAACAGAGAAGACTAGACATACTATAAATACTAGTTAAATGCTGGTGCTCATGGACCAATAAACATCTCAAGTCTTTGGGGAAAAGAAGAAACCTCCTATGACTTTTCAATCAAATGGAAGTACTATGGGCTATGGAGATGAGTGGGAGGAAGAAAAATATTTTCTGATTTCTGATGTCAGTTCCTAACATCTTCTCATCAGCTATTTTTAGCCTAAGCAAATAGCTAGGAATGATGATTTCTTATTTTTTTTTCTACTGCCTCAACCTGGCTGAACAAGCTGATGCTTCCTAGGTCTGTTGCCTTTCTCTCATAGACAGAGTTAAGGATATATAGTTGAGGATAAAAGGAGTCAAGGATAGACTTGAGAGTGCTTCAGCCATTTCAGGCCAGGGATGGTAAATCAGGCAGATAAATAAGGAAATGGACCCACCATGGCAAAAAGCTTTGGGGAAGTAATAAAACCAACTAGCCCTATTCCTATAATAAAGTGGCAGGTTACAAAATCAATACCCAAAAGTCAATGTGTTTCATATAAACAAATAATGAAAGAGAACAAAGGGATATCAAAGAAACAATCCCATTCACAATTGTGCTACTGAAAATCAAATACCTAGGAATCAGTTTGACTAAGAATGTAAAGGATCTCTACAAAGAAAACTACAATACGTTGCTTCAAGAAATAAAAGAGGACCTGAGGAAATGGAGACACATTCCTTGCTCATGGATTGGGAGAATAAACATTATCAAAATGGTAATAATCCCTAGAGTTTTATACAGATTCAATGGTGTCCATATAAGGATACCCATGATATTCTTCAAAAGAAACTGATTAAACCCTCATGAATAGCTAAAGCAATCCTTGGGAAAAAAGATGATTTTCCCAACTTCAAACTCTACTACAAAGCAGCTGTAATTAAAGCGGCATGGTATTGTATAGAGACAGACTTGTAGACCTATGGAATAGAATTGAATATCCTGAAACACACTCTCAAATACATGATCACTTAATCTTTGATAAAGGAGCAAAAAATATTAAGTGGAGCAAAGAAAGCCTCTTCAACAAATGGTGCTGGGAAAACTGGGTAGTGAGTAAAAAAATGAACTTAGACCTCCTAATACCATGCACAAAAGTCAGATCAAAATGGATTAAAAATCTCAACATCAGACTTGCATCTATAAGGTACATCAAAGAAAACATCAGAAAAATGCTCTATATCAAAACTAAAGGCATCTTCAAAGATGAAACACCACTGACAAAGCAAGTGGAAGCAAAGATAAACAAATGGGATTACATAAAACTGAAAAGCTTCTGCAGCTCAAATGAAACAGTGACTAAGATACAGAGACAGCTCACATATTGGGAAAAAATATTCACCCAACGACCGACTGATAAGGGGTTAATATCCAGGATATATGAGGCACTGGTAGAACTTTACAAGAAGAAAACTTCCAACCCCATCAAAAAATGGGGAGAAGAAATGAACAGAAACTTCAAAAAAAAAAAAGAAATTCAAACAGCCAAAAGGCATATGAAAAAAGTGCTCTTCATTGTTAATCATCTGGGAGATGCAAATCAAAACAACCAATGAGGTATCATCTCACACCACAGAGACTGGCACACATCCAAAAGAGCAAGAACAACCGGGCTGGCATGGATGCGGGGACAAAGGGACGCTCATCCACTGTTGGTGGGAGTGCTGACTGGTCCAGCACTTTTGGTAAACAATATGGACATTCCTCCAAAAACTGGATATTGAGCTCCCATTTGACCCAGCAATACCACTCCAGGAAATATAACCTGGAGACTCAAAAACAGACAGCAGAAATGCTATCTGCACTTCTATATTTATCACAGCTCTATTCACAATAGCCAGAGTCTGGAAACAACCTAAATGCCTGAAAACAGAATACTGGCTAAAGAAACTATTGTACATCTACACAATGGAATACTATGCAGCTGTCAGAAAAGTCACGAAATTTACCTGCAAATGGATAGACATGGAGACTATCATGCTGAGTGAAATTCAGAAGGCAAAGGACATTTATAGAATGACTGCATTTATTAATGGAATATAAATATATACCAGTGCTCTACTAATTGTGGGAAATGTTAACACCAGGTTAAAACTGAACATTGAGTGTACACAAAGGGATTTACATGATAATCCCTAAATGTCTATAGGGCAAGCCACAATGTGGAAGAGAAGAGAGAGAGAGAGAAAGAGAGAGAGAGAACGGAAGAGTGCCTGCTATAGAGGCAGGCTGGAGGAGGCAGGAGGGAATTTGGGCCACTGGTGGTGGGAATAGGGCACTGGTGGAGAGGCGGATGCTGGAATAATGTATGACTAAAACCCAATCACAAACGTTTTTGTAATTGTGCATTGCATGGTGGTGTAATAAAAAATAAAAATAAATTTTAAAATCACTGTATCACTGTCTTCCTGTTCATCATCGATATGCTCGAGCGGGCCCCAGTAACATCTCCATATGTCCTGTCTCATGCTAGTAGAGCCCAAGGGCATCTACTTGCTCCAGGAACATAAAGAGCCTCAAACCATTCCATCAGGTCATGGGAATGAGGTCTATAATTGTTACTGGTATTTGGCATATCAAATACGACACAGGTAGCTTGCCAGGCTCTGCCGTGGGTAGCATACTCTTGTAGTCATCTCTAAATATAGCATTTATTGATGACCAGCGTGGCAGTGAAGCTGGGCTGTGATAGGCTGGTCTGCTGGGTGGAGTTCTGATGAGGGGGAAGTCCGGATGTGGAAAATGGAGGCCCTCATGGAGTGGGGGGGTCGTCTGGCTTGCTACGAGGCTCTGCTGGTGTGCCAGGCCAGGGCTAGAACCCACCATCCCCTCCCAGTTGCCTTGTGAGTGGCTGGGCACAGGGAGAGTCAGTAGCAGCTCTGCCCCATGTCTGTGAGTCTCCAGACGGAGCCTCATTTGGAGAGTAGGGCGGCTGGTACAAAGTGTGTAAGGTGGACAGCCCAACTGTTACTAAAACTTTAAAAAACCTCGGGGCTCTCTACAGATGCCAGGGCAAATTTGAAGCTGCTGAGACCTTGGAGGAAGCAGCCATGCAGTCACAGAAGCAGGGCCTCGACACTGCTCACAAGCAGAAGGTGGCTGAGGTGCTGAGTGACGTGGAGCACGCGGAGAAGGGGTGCAGCCGTGAGAGCTTGGACGTGGTCAAGTACAAGAGTGGTCCTCTGGCAGCCTGCTCCTGGAACCTTCTAAGCAGTCCACAAGCCTCTTCTGTGGCCAGGGCCCAGGGAAGACAGTCTCCTGCAGACGCAGCATCAAACAGGGCAGCTGCCCACGTTGTTCTCTGGAGCCTTCAGGAAGCGCCTGGAAAGATACAGCAGACCCCCCACTCGGGGGGGTTTAAGAACATTTAAAAAATGTTCTTAAAAACCAACTAGCTCTGAGGCTGCCAGGACCCACCTTGTAGACATAGGAACTAAGGCCTGAGAAGACCTTTAACTGGTCCCAGCACAGACGCAAAGGGTTTGGAGAAGCTGTAGCAGAAACAAAGGTCAGTTAAGAAATATCCAAGAAGCCCAAAGGCGGAGAGAGGGAGAAAGAAGTAAAGTGCCTGCCATAGAGACAGGATAAGGGGGTGGGGGAGGGGCCCGTGGCAGGAGGGGAAAGAGGGACTTGGTGGAGGAATGGGTATTGGAACATTGTGTGACTGAAACAGCTTTGTAACTGTATCTCATGGTGGTTCAATCAATCGATAAATACATAAATACATAAATAAATATAAAAATAAGAAGCTTACACTCTTTGAAAACCATTGAAAAAAAGGAATATCAGAGAACACCATCAACTACCTCCAACTCTACCCCTTGGCAGCCATCCTAGCACTGGATTACTGACTGGGCAGAACAGCCCATAAGGAGCAGCCTGGCATAAACCCTCTAAAAGCCACCATGAACCCAAAGAGGCATGCACGTGCAGGTGTTGCCTGGGTCCATGTGCCAAGCACAGGCCACCCCATCGCCCCTCTTGAGACGCCGGACTTTGATACTTCAATACCGGACTATAGACTGGGACTCTCCAGAACGTTCTCTTTAGAGAGTGTATTTCTCTCTCTTCTCTCTCTCTCTCTTTCTCTCTCTCCCCCTCTCTCTTCCTCTCTCCCCCTCCCTCTCTCTGTCTCTCTCTTCCTTTCTTCTGAACCTCCAAATAAAACCTGTTTTTATTTCACTGTTCATCTCCTGAAGCTGAGGGGCCTGGGCCAGGTCCAGGACTGAGTTTCCTGCACAGAGCAGGGCCCACGAGGCTCCTGTGTCCGAGTTCCCCAGTCCTACTGGAGGGAGACAGCAACACAGTCCCTGCTCCAGATGGAGATGGAGGAACCTGCACATTTCTGCTCCAGATGGAAAAGGAGGAACCCGCACACTCCTGCTCCAGGTGGAGCCAGAGGAACCTGCACATTCCCTGCTCCAAGGTGCCGCCATTCTCTTTCCACATAAGTCACTGTGGACCCCATCCACTTCAATGGTACTAGCAGTAAAGAAAGTGTCTAAAAAAGGAGGAAGAAAAGTGTTTCAAAAGGAAGAAAATGTTTGACCTCCTTGGCCCACATTAATATTTTTACTCAACAGTGTTCATTAATGCAAAAATAATTAAAATATCAAAAACAAAAAACCACCTTCCATATTATTCAAAGACACCATAAGAGTCTAATGGAGTGAATCATCCCAGACAGTAATTTACGCTCCAACCCAGCCCCTCCTCCTCATACTCAGCTTCTGTCTGGTTTTTAGTGCAGAATACTTGAACGCTTTTCTCAGGTCTGTTGAGCCTTATGGGCTTCCTCCAAATTGTTTTGGTTTGTCATCACTCCCAGCAATGCTCAGGAGCTTACTCCTAGCTCTGGGCTCAGGGATCATTCCTGGCCAGGCCTGGGGACCTATCTGTGGCCTCAGGAACCAAACCCCAGTTGGCAGTGAGCCTAACCCTGACTACCACTCCTGAGACTGTGACTGAATTTTTACCTTTTGTATAGACCAAACAAAGAAAGGTGACCAAACTTTCTTAAATATCCCATCAGCTCACTAAGTTCTCTCTTCTCATCAAGAGACGTGTGATAAAAGGCAATATGTGACTTAAAGACAACTCCAGACAATTAGGAGAGTTTGAATGATCTGTAGAAAAACAATCTTAGAGTGACGCCAACTTTATCTAAACCAAATTAGTACTGGCCCTATTCCAACACCATATTTTTCTTTCTCTAATAAAAACTAATCTCAGAAAACAAGACTAACCATTTGTTTAAATAAGACAGCAAAGAGAAAAGCTAGAGAGAATGGATTTAAAATGGGTCTGATTTTTTGGGGGTTGCCCTGACTTACTCTATAAAGTAATCCAACATTTCTGACACTATTAGATAAAGAAAATCTCTCATAGGTCAATCTGATAACAAGGAGTTCCAAAATTCACCCTAAACTATTCATTTTGCTTCTGAGAAGCAGAACTGGTCACAGTCGCAGTGGATCGTAACGACCTGAAGAGCTGTGAAAGGACGATAACCAGAGAAACGTTTCCGGGTCACTGGAGATGCCTGCCTCCACCTTTACAACAAGGTTAAGTTGAAATTCACCCAACACTTGATCTGTTTTCCCCTCAAACACTCCTCTCTATCTTAAGTAAAAGCAAAAAGAAAATAAATGCAAACCATTCCAAGAAAACAGTTTTTAGGAAAGTTTGGGAGAGTAAGTTTCAGAGTGTGTGTATATTAGAATCTAATACACGAGTGAGAAAATAGACAAAATTTTAAATTGCTTTTACTGTTTTCTTTTAAACCTTTTATCTAGCTTTAACCTCCAAAGATTCTTAGTGTTTACAGTTTATTGCTTTCTCTTTTTTGGGGGGAATATTGATCACTCCAACACAAAACTAAGCATTAAGGTATTGCCATCAATTGTAACTGAAACTTGAAAGAGAATTTAAACCAAGGAGTCAGTCATAAGGTCTACTCTCTTGTTTTAATGAACATTTTAATAGGTGTAAAGAGTTTTATTATGCCCATCAGAAACATAATAACTGAACAAATATTTCCCCCAGAGAAGACTACCAGGTTAACAGGCAGATAAAATGATATTCACCATCACTAATATGAGAGAAATGCAAGTCAAATCAAAAGTGAGCTATCACCTAACAGCTGTGAAAATGACCTATCACACAAACCAGACCAAGCCCTGGCAAGGATGTGAGGATAAAGGAAATTCCTGTGCACGATTATTTGTAAGTAGACTTAGCCGATCTCTTTGGAAATCAGAATGGAGGTTTCTCATTATGCAAGATAGTAAGGGGAAACAATCTGAGCATCATTCAACAATGAAAATATAATAAAATGTATTTTCGGAAGGAAGGAAGGAAGGGGAAAGGAAGAGAGAAAGAAAGAAAAAAGAAAAAAGAAAGAAGGAAGAAAGAAAGAAGAAAGAAGGAACAAAAGAAGGAAAAAAAGAAGGAACGAAAGAAGGAACGAAAGAAGGAAAGACAGAAAGACAGACAGAAAGACAGAGAAAGAAAAAAGAAGGAACGAAAGAAAGAAAGAAAGAAAGAAAGAAAGAAAGAAAGAAAGAAAGAAAGAAAGAAAGAAAGAAAGAAAGAAAGAAAGAAAGAAGAAAGAAAGAAAGAAAGAAAGAAAGAAAGAAAGAAAGAAAGAAAGAAAGAAAGAAAGAAAGAAAGAAAGAAAGAAAGAAAGAAAGAAAGAAAGAAAGAAAGAAAGAAAGAAAGAAAGAAAGAAAGAAAGAAAGAAAGAAAGAAAGAAAGAAAGAAAGAAAGAAAGAAAGAAAGAAAGAAAGAAAGAAAGAATGAAAGAAAGAAAGAAATCCTGCCTTACTTGGAAGAATAGACAAATCCTGAGGACACCATGTTAGGTGAAATAAACCAGACAGAGAAAGACAAACAGTGATTCATTTACATGTGAAATAGACAATCACCAAACTCATAAAAACACAGTAGAATGGTGATTTGTCAGGGGTGAGAGAAATGGGTGGAGTTGGCCAAGGGGTATAGAGTTTCAATAAAAAAGATGAACAAATCCTATGATCTTCTCTTGTTTGTGGAATATGGAGAAACAAAGCAAATGAAGTGTCATAAGAAAACAAACCCTCAGATTCTGACAACGGATTGTTGGTCGGCAGAAAAGGTGGAGGAGTTTTGAACAGGCAGAAGGAGCAGAAGGAGGTGAGTGGGAATGGATAAGGTTGCTACCATGAGAAACTAAACCTGAAGCCTGCATTGCAAATCATTGTTACCTGAACCATACAAAAGGTAAGTCCCATGAACCTGGATGTGATGGGCAGATGGGGGGCTAAAGATAATAATCTCCTATTGTATACTGAAAGCAAAGCTTTGACATTCTCATCACAACAACTAAATTGGTAATTACATAAATGAGTTAACTTAGGTTAAGGTAGTAAGGACCTCACAATATGTACATGTATCAAATCTTCTCATTGTACACGTTCAACATACATGATGTTTATGTTAGTTGTCTAAATAAAGCCTGAATAATTCAATTCACATGTTGGTCTTCATAAAATTCATTAAAATCAAATCATTTTTCTTGTCCCTCTCTTCTATGATGAACGACCTAAAACCTGAGCTGCGCAGGAGGAAGAGAGCGGCATGGAATGCCTTCAAAGGCATTGAAGAAATAGCTAAAAGGACAAAGAACCTCCGGCTCCGGGCACATCTCTTCGACTCCACCATTCTCCCTGCATTAACATACGCCTCAGAGACCTGGGCCCTACGAAAGCAGGATGAGAATGCTATTCGGGTCTCCCAGAGAGGCATTGAAAGAGCTATGCTTGGAATATCACGTCTCACTCAAGTGAGTGAAGGGAATCCGGAGTTCTGACCTCCATCGCTATTCCAGAATCAGGGACGCTGTCTCGTTTGCCAAGGCATCGAAAATCAGATGGGCTGGACATGTAATGCGATTTGGAGACAACCGCTGGACAAGAGCTGTTACCGACTGGATCCCACGGGATGTCAAAAGATCACGTGGCCGCCCACCTACAAGATGGTCAGACTTCCTTGTTAAGACCCTGAAGGAACGGTTTGAGGCTCTTTATATTCCTGAATCAACCAGATGCCATTGGGCTACATTGGCACGTGATAGGGTCCAATGGAAATGTTACTGGCGCCCGCTCGAGCAAATCGATGAATAACGGGATTCAAGTGATCAAGTGATCAAGTAATCTCTTCTATAGTCAAAATAGACTGTCAATAATGAACTTGAAGTAATTGGGAAAACATCTTCAAGAAGTCACAGTCATATAATTATCTTCTTGGACTAAGCTGTGTCTACTCAGTTTATAAAAATGCACATCAAAACAGACTCATTCACTTTTCTTTTTTTTCAGGCACAGTTTTATTTGGTTTAAGATTCTATATATAATAAAACAAAACATAATCGAAGCAAAGGCCCGGAGAAAGAGTTGTTGAGCTATGGAGCATCACCGAAAGCAGAATGGTGCCTTAGCCGACATGGTTTACCAGAGAGGAACAGGTAATCTTTCAAATAGAATTATGAAAAAAAAATCTTACAGTCCCAAATACTGTATGGATAAACTTCATGAACGGCAAATATCCTTAGCAGTTCGGAAACATCTTATTATCCTTTGCTGTCCCAGAGAACACTCTTATATCAGAACATAGTAAGTGACATCTACCAGTGACCCTAAGTCACCCAAAAATGGTCCACTTATCATTATACAGTCTAGTTCATAAACTGTATAAGCATATAACATGTATTTTCAATACAGTCCTAGAAAAAAAATCAGTTTTTTTAACTTTTATGGATTCTTTATGAGTCTTAGAAACATTAAACTTTGCTGTGCAGTAAAAGCATAAAGTGATAGCTGCACATACACACATTTAAAAACCTAAATGATCATGGTGCTAAGTTCATACAAAATTGAGATATTGTCTCAATTCCAGCATCCAGAAAATTCTAAATTTGGTGGTTAGGGTTCAGGGTAAGGACACATAAGAGAAAATGAGCCCAAGACAGAAGCAAACCTATGCCAGTTGCTGGAGCCACTGAGAATCAAATGAGAAAGGCAGGAGAATGAGCCAGGGGTCACATTACTCCAGTTTGTGCTTTTTCATTAATACAAAGTCAAAAATATTGCGACGTTTTAAGACAAACAAAACTGGTATATGATTATTGTGTTTTCTAAATAGTTAAGCCTGCTGTGGAGAATACAGTGCACGGGAGTAATAACAGCAGTTATGAGAGTTGAGAGGTTGGTAGCCAACAAAGGGCGATGTCACCTGTCTACCAATATCAATATACTTGTCTATTCTTGATGGATGATCACTAGCAATGAAAAGTATACACTTTATGTCTCTTAACATCTATTGCATTAAACAGTTCCAAAGGCTGAAGTTACAATTCCCGAGGATAACCTCAGGAACATACCACCCTCAGCAGAAGTTAATAAATTAGGGGCAGAGAAGTTTTTCCCAAGAAGTTTCTACCTAATTTATTTTCACTCTGTTCCTTCTTGACAGAGCTTGATTTTAAAAATATGACTGATCTAAAACTTAATGACGATGCCACCAGTTTTATTATTTATCACCACCTCTTGAGCCACTGCTCCTTTCATCTCTGGACATATGTTCCAGCAGAGTCCTGAGATCAGCTTATTTAATAATGAAATACAAGGTTCGTAATCCCTTCAAGTCATTTACTTTTAGGTCTAAGACCAACAATCAGAAGTTTCTAGATAAATATTGTATAAATGAAAGGCCGGTTTCTTCCACTGTGCTGAGGTTCAATCCCCACTGCAACCCCTGCCTGAGGCAATATCATCTTTCTAGATGAGTGAATGTCTTGAAAAGGAGAAAAATATTTGGAATTTCTCATGAAAGATAAAGAATCTTTCTACTCCTGATGTGCTTTGTAGAGTCCCTTAGGAAGAAATCTAGTGAACGATGAACTGCAAAGAATGTGGTCAGTTTGCCAAAAGAATACAACTAGTTTGCCAACTAGATGGAGATGGAGATATTATGTTCCAGCTGTCATAAATATGATTTCTAGAAGCCTTCTGAGTGTCCCCAAGCTCTTCAAGAAAGGCTTTGGAAGAGCAAGTATTATAGCACCATCCACAGATGGGCATCAAGCATGGCCAAATAATAGATAAGAATCTTCATTTTCCCCCAGTATAATATGGTGGGGAAGAAGAGAACAGAACTCTGTCGCCATCCTACATCTAACATAAGATCTGGGAGAAGCTCTGACAGATAACCACTGCATCTAACAGATGACCACTGCATCTACAGATGACCACACATCTAACGGATGATCCACACATCTAGTGGATTCAGGAACAGTTACCATCACAGGTCTCCCCTGCTCTCTGAAAGTAGAAAGTTCCCAATGGATATGATTTGGTAACAATTTTAGGACTCTGGTTATGCAATTACCCTTTGTTCATATGGAAAAATATTTTATTTTTCTCGATCTCAAAAACAAAAAATAACCTACCAATTTGCACCAAAGCAGAATGTTCTGTGTTTGGATAAACAGGGACATCTGCAGTGATTTCAGTTTGGAAGCATCTTCACATATCGACAAAGAGAAGTTGATACAGAGTAGTATCAGTCATGGCATGTTTCCACCTAAGATTATACTCTGTACACCCACAGGAATTTTATAACATTAAAATATCGCATTTTATTCAAAAACGTCTTAAGTAGCTCTAAGAGAGATCAAACCACTGACATTCCTAGTACTCATTCTCCTGGTAAGCCTTGAAACTACACTCCAGCCTCTCAGGAGCGCCAAACATCCCAGCACTGGCCCACAGGCGTGGATCCAGTAAAAGCTCTATCTATACCAGCGCATATTCTTGAACATGTTTACAGATGTTTCCTTATCTGTAAGAGGGAGTAATAATACTATCCTCCAAGGCTTAAGGGATGATACGTGCTTACATTATATAATGCATATAAAAGTCTCTTGCACACAGTCACAGATTAATAAATGTTAGTCTCATCCTTGCTTTCACTCATCAGCACCAAATTCCAACTTCCCTTCCCCAAATAAGACAAATCTGTTCTTTAATCTCTTCGGAAAATAGCTGTCTGGGAGTAATTGCGCTAGCATCATCTGAGAGCTTGTTAGAAATGCAAAGGATCCATCCTCAGCCCAGATTTACTGAATATCAACCTGTACTTGAAAAGCCCCAGCTGAATACACATTATAAACCAAGAGGCAATGTTCGAATGCACAACCTGCTCAGACATGCTTCCCTGCACTTCATTTCCCAAAATGGCCCTTCCCCGAATTTGCTACTCTGCTCTCTGACAACTATTATTCAAAGAAAATCAACAAACTCTAACCTTCTCCCAGTGTCCCCCACCTCCTTCTCACACCTGAAGCTCCGGGATCCGCCCAAAGATAAGCTTCTTCTACCGAGTACGCAGTGATGGCTGCTTATGCTTTCATGCTCCAAGGATGTAAGTGGTAGGCAGTGACGTTGCAGTTTTCCTTCCTCACTGCCCTTCTGCTCCCTACTAAATAATCTCCCCTGGGCACAGAGAGATAACGCGGGGGGTTAAGGCACACACCTAGCGTGTGGCCAATCCTAGTGTGATGGCTTGTTTCATATCATCTCTCAACCATTGCTGGGTGTAGTCCTAAGGTGGCATGATAGGAAGGGGCTTCTCAACCTTCCAAGGTACTGAGTGGGAGATAACACCACCCCTACCCCAAAACAAAAGCAACCTTGCTCTGTTAGGGGCCATCCACTCTTGGTGCAATCATTGAGTTGGGGTCAACTGCATACAAGACAAGCACCATAACCTCTGAACTATCTCTCCAGCCCCTCATTTTTAATTCTTATCCTCCACATGACTTCTGGGATGTATTGACTCATTTAAGTCCCTCTTGGCAAGCCCAACTTTCATTGTCTTTAAGCAACCTAAATGTAGTAATGCTCTTCTATTATCTTGCCGTAGAAATCTGAATTCCCTGTCATTTGCTGATACTGTTTCCCTATATTCCCTTTTAAGTTGGCACACTATACTAACTGCTGGTGATAGATAAATGAATATTTGACACTTTCTGATAAGATTAAATGGAAAGGTCTGGGGTGTAGCTCAGTGGGAGAGCAATCATTCATCTTATATGTATGAGACCCTTGGTTTAAGTCCTGCTACAGCCAAAAAAACTGAACAAAAGTGGTAATAAAGAAACTGTTCTAAACTTTCCTTTCAATAAGAAACAATAATCCTTTGAAAAATAAGCTCTACCCTGCCCCTGCACATGTAAGTTTTCTAAGCCATAGTCACCTTTTCCCACAATATTTTTATAACAAATATTCCCTCAGGGACAATTTTCAATGCAGGTAGTTTATGTCCCTACAAACACTCAAGGGAAAGAAACATAAATAAAAAGAACAGACATTCTTAGTTCAGATCAGGTTTCTTCCAAAGCTACATGGGCAGGAAGCGGATTTCCCACAAGAATCCCAATGGGCTGCAAGATAACATTTTCATCACAGTAACACAATAGAATCCACTGCTTTAAAAGATGAGCATCGCTGCCAAAGCAACTCTGAAGCAGCCATCAGCTGACTGTTAGAAGGAACATCCAAACTGCAAGGCAGGTTCTGTATGGGTTAACTCCATGAGGAAATCAGTGCCTGCTTATGAGACCTCTGTGTACTTTCTGCAAGATGGGAGAAAAAAAGGAATTGGAATCCTTCCTTTATCCCTTAGGGATGGGATGGCCTTCTTTTTAATAGCTTGGCCACATGTAAAGTAGCTGTGATATCATAGAAATCGGACATTAAATATTGTATCAGAGATGAAATGCACACTGAAATATTTATAATATAGGAGGAAACATCCAAATATCATTAAAAGACAAAATATAACTAGCAGGAAGCATTAAATCAGGGAAGACTCTGTAATCAGGAATTTATCAAATTTGCTAGCAGGGATAATCCCAAATGGTCTCTGAAATGGCATATTGTGTCTCTTATCTACCTCCGATTCCTGGCACAGAACTTCTAAAATCCTTGTAGTTACCTACGTGGTAAAAGCTGACCTGATATTTGGTCTTTGGTTCTAGTTCCTGATGCAGAGTTCAGAAACCCCTTGGAATTTCCTGTATAAGGAGGTTGGGAATCTCTGTTATCCTAATGAGGAGATTCTGTGTGAGCCCCTAGAAAGGACCAATCACAAGCAAAACCAGGCTGAAGAGCAACAAAGAATTTGCAAGCCTGTCTCTGGCGCCCATTCTCCAATGATGAGGGAAGAGATGTTGGCAATGGAGTCAGTGCTGGAGGAGGCCTTGGTGACGATGTCCCAAAAGAATGGACTCAGTGAGCTTTGATGTCATTAAGCACATGAGGAGCGAAGAACATGACAAGGCTGGAAAGGGCGCGGACACCATGTCACCCTCTCCCCACTCTCTCTCTCCTGGTGGGCCCCTTCAGCAGGCTCTTCATCTTCAGCCTTTATTCATAATAAACTTGTGGACATAAGTAAGTGTTTCTCTGAGTTCCGTGAGCTGTTCAAGCAAATAACTGAATCCAAGGTGAAGAGATCATGGGACCTCTGATCTATAGCCAATTTGGACAAAAGCTGTGGGTTATCTTGGGGTCCACTTGAGATTAGCATCAGGAGGGGGCACGGGTGTCTGAGGGATGATGAGGTCGTGTCCTTACCCTGTGGGGTCTGGTGCATCTGATGCTCTCTCCAGATAGAGAGCGAGTCAGAATGGAATGAAATTGCAGGGTCCCAAAGAAAAGCTTGGTGTGGGAAAAACACATAGCCGTCTGGTGTCAGAAGTCTTGTATGTTAGTTTATAACAAAGGGAGAAGACAGCAGGAGAGTGAGCAGAAAGAGGGAGTTTGTCCTGACGTGGGTCGTATTTTCAAACAAAAGTGAGTTATAGAGTCAGAAAGGTAAGACTATGTTCAATAGGGCCACAGAGACTGTAGAGTGGGTAAGATGCTTACCTTGCATGCAGTGAACCCAGGTACAATCCCCAACACCTCATATGGTGCTCTGAGCACTGCCAGAAATAAGTCCTAAACACGGAGCCGAGAGAGGAGGGGGAGAGGTGGGAGAGAAGGAGAAGAAGGAGGAGGAGGAGGAGGAGGAGAAGAAAGAGAAGGAGAAGAAGGAGAAGGAGAAGAAGGAGAAGGAGAAGAAGGAGAAGGAGGAGAAGAAGGAGAAGGAAGAGAAGGAGAAGGAGAAGGAGGAGAAGAAGGAGAAAAGAGAAGGAGAAGGAGGAGAAGGAGAAGGAGGAGAAGGAGAAGGAGGAGAAGGAGAAGGAGGAGAAGGAGAAGGAAGAGAAGGAGGAGGAGGAGAAGGAGAAGGAGGAGAAGAAGGAGAAGAAGAAGGAGAAGGAGAAGGAGAGAAGGAGGAGAAGGAGAAGGAGAAGGAGAAGAAGGAGAAGTAGAAGGAGAAGGAGAAGGAGAAGGAGAAGGAGAAGGAGAAGGAGAAGGAGAAGGAGAAGGAGAAGGAGAAGGACGACACTAGGTCACGCCAATCATTCAGCACACACCTCAAGTGTGGCGATGTGGGTTCCTGAACAGCAATGAAGTTATCTATGAGGAAATGGGAGGGTGTCTGAGGGAAGAGAAGTGACAGTTTCCTTTAGACGACAAAGCTCAGTAGAGGGAGTTGGAATCAGACCATTTCAGTGAGGAGGAAGACGAGTGTACAGAAGAATGGAAATCAAAACTATGAAATTATTACAGTGTGCAATGATGGCTAGAAGAAAAAAAATCTAACCCAGAAAAAAAAACAATATCCACTAGTACATGTTAAAGGAATTGGGAGTCATATGGACTTAGAAGGAAGGAGATCAACATTAACAAATGATGACAAGCCAGCAAAGGGGAGGCAGAGGTGCTATAAAGAATAGAAATGGCTTTTACACATATACTTGTTGATATTCATATATGCGTATATGCAAACATTGTAATTTCCTTCATAAATCAGAGAAATGAAATTATAAATGAAAACAGCTTAAAAAAACAGCTTTGTTGCATTTTTTCTTTTTAATTTTAATTTTATTTTCCCATCACATCTTTTTTTCTTTTTAAAGATTATATTATACCACCATGAGATATACAAAGATGTTTATGTTTGGGTTACGGTCATACAGGGTTCCAGCATCCATCCCTCCACCAGTGCCCATTTCCCACCACCAATGTCCCTGATTCCGTGCCTCCTCCCCTAGCCTGCCTCTATGGCAGTTTCTTTATCTCTTTTTCTCTTTCTCTTTCTCTCTTCCTTCTTTTATACATTGTGGATTGCAATTCATACATTTAGAGGTTGTCATGTGTATCTTTTTTGCTTATATTCAATGCTCAGTTCTAGGCTGGCATTATGACTTTCAAAAATTATTAGCACACTGTTCCCTTCTCTGTCTTACCTAAGCTCTGACTCCCACACGTTTGTGGTAGATTCCACCTTTGACAAGATCTCCTGATCCCTGGTTTGCCTGACCTTGGATATTGGTATCATACTATAAATATATATACATATATACATATAAATATATATCATGTTGTTTTTTTAACATAGAAGAAACTGGAAATTTTAACAGAGAAACTGGTATTTCACCACTGCAATAAGGTTTTCATCTCAACTGCTTATTAATAATGATCAGTTTCTGACTTTTACTGCTATTTTGATGTAGAAGAAGGGATATGTTTCTGGGGTATTATGCAAGTCATGAGTTAGTTTGGGGGCAAACTTTAGATATACTGACATGGGAAGTAACTTTTCACAGATTCTCTATGTTATAATCTTGAAAAATTAAGGCACAAAAATAGAAAAACCAACATGCTTTTTCTCGACTCACCAATGGGTTTTCACGCAGAAAAGGGCCCAATCATTTCATGACCTATTTGGAGGACACTACTCAAATGTCCCCAATCCTCCATACTTTCCCCCTTTGCCCACCCCATCTTCATTCTCTTCACCTGATCTTGTGTTTTCTGCTACACTCCAGCTTAAGGATCCATTTGATCTCCCCCCAAAAAAATGATACCTATATTTAACTTTACTACCATTTCCTGTAACTAAGACTTCATTTTCCTTAACTTCTCTGGCTCCTATCTGTCTCACTACCCTTATACTTCATTCAGTAAATGGCCCTTAATTCACATCTTCTAGAGCTACAGTTCTTGTGGAAGTGCTGCCCCAGGGTGTGTTCCAGGCTCTAGTCAAGTCTTTCCTGTTCCTCTGCAGTTCCAAGAACACATGTCAAAGGAAGCGTCACTCACAGCCACATGCTTATTGCTTAGGTAGTTAGGCAAGAACTAAACCACCCCCAGAGTAACAAGCCGACCTTTGAGGCAAACCGCTGACTCCTCATCTCTTCTTCCATAGTGGTTCAAGAATGTGCCCTACCATCTCCACTCTCTTCACTAACTTCTCTGTCACTGTGTTGCCATAAAATGCACATCATTTTGACCACTGTGCAAGCCTCTGTGGGAGCAAGAGAGCATTGATCCAATTCCTTATATAGCTTGAACTATGATAGGCAAACTTTTGAGCAAGGGGGCAGCCACAAAATTCCTGACACATTCAACACAGTTCATAGTAAATGAATCAACAAATGTGAGCGAAGAGCAAAGACAAGGCATGAAGCCCCAGAATGCCTACTGTAACTTGGTTCCAGAATACTGCAATTGCACTCCCCTGCTTCTGTTTAATGGAAAGCCCTGCATTTATGATACAAAATTCCCTTGGTTGCTTCCTGATCCAATATTCATAATCAATACAAATTTGTTATTCAAAACCTAACTAGGGAGCTCTGCTAGCCTGGTGATCAGTGGTTCTGAAGGTCTGGAAATACTGAGTTGAGCAAACAAGACCTTTCCTCATTTGAAAACTACATGACAGGGGGCTGGAGGGATGGACTCTGGTCCCCCTCCTGAAGTCCATAACCCTTCTAAGAGTCCTGCATCAAGAAGTCTGTAGCTTCAGTAAAACAGATGGTTTCAGTCTGTGAGGGACTTGCACCTAAAAAAACACCATCATAAAAATCCCCAAACTCGGGCATTCCCATTTCCCATAACATAAAATAGAATTACTCTATGTGTAAATCACTTTGCTTCCATCTGCTTTTCATAAGCAGTGATGATTGAAAATGGGAGGAAGGGAAAAGCAAGGAGATGGGAAATTAAGTGGACATTCTATCCCACTGCCCCCTCTAGGGGAATCAACTAATATCCCACCCTCTTCCCCCATAACAAAGAAAACACCTCTCAATCCCAATTGCCCTGAGAAGCTACAAGTTAAGAAACTCCCACAATAGAACTGGACATGATTTCTATCTTTATATTGACTTAATATCGAGTACCATCGGAAAAGAGTACTTAGTAACACTTCACTTCATTTCTGATTTACACAAAATAAAGGAAATGTTATTTCATGTGGTCTGAACCAGACTCCAAAGGTTTTGGTTTTATAAACTTCTGTTCATTTTCTTAGCCTATATATAAAATGTGTACCTGACTTTCCTTATCCACTGAAAATCAGGTCTATTTTTACAAAAAGGCCCAAAAAGTACCATTTATAAAGTCAGAGATGAGTTATAGATGAATATAATGATTTCAATTTTTTTCCAATCACTTAATGTAAATAGTTATGCATCCGGAAATCACAGCAGATTTCTGACATATTGGCACATCTAAATTCACATAAAATTAATGCTCATTTTGCCAGTTAAGGGAAATTCAGGATCACATCTTTACCAGGTCAATAAGATATTGACCAAGAAGATGTAAATACAAGCTTCAATCATTAGGAACTGGAGGCTCCTCAATGTTTCAAATCTTTGGAAAATACTTCAAAGTCAAACAGTGACTCAATCATGGCCAAATGAATTGTTGCTTTGGTGCACTTCAGGCTGAATGTCTGCATCATCAGCGAGAGAAATATTCTAAACGTAAGCAAAGCTCAGTCCCAGTTCTGATGAATATTAAGCTAACACGCTGCCAAGAAAAACACCACTCACTTACTGCCCTGAATGAGTCCTTCCTATGTCCGTGGAAGGAAGTCATTTGCCAGATGTTACTGTTTATTTTACAAGTCTCCCTCTGACTTATGCTTATTTTCTCTTGACCTCCACAACTTCTCCCATGTACACCACATGGAGAAAAATCAAGACTCTGTAAATCTTGCTGAAGAAGTACTTAGTCCTCCTAGCCAATACCGCAGTCTTGAAACATGTTCTTGTTTCTGAGCTAGGACAATTGTGGACTGGGGCGGAAGGATTAGTCCTTCCCCATTCAGGGTTCTCTGGGTATCCGTCAGCAGTGCAGACCTTTGTGCAACCTGGCATCAAGACTGCCATCTAGGATGGAAAAGTTATCCTTTGTGATAACAACAGACATACTAAAAATATCACTGTCACTGTATCACTGGCTTCCCGTTCATCATCGATTTGCTCGAGCGGGCCCCAGTAACATGGGGGTCTCATGCTAGTAGAACCCAAGGGCATCTGCTTGCTCCAGGAACATAAAGAGCCTCAATATATTCCAGAATGAGGTCTATAATTGTTACTGGTATTTGGCATATCAAATACAACACAGGTAGCTTTCCAGGCTCTGCCGTGTGGGTAGCATACTCTTGTAGTCATCTCTAAGTCCAGCATTTATTGATGAACTGCGAGGGCGCTTGCAGCCGCGTGAGCCAGGCTGTGATAGGCTGGTCTGCTGGGTGGAGTTCTGAGGAGAGAGAAGTCCGGATGTGGAAAATGGAGGCCCTCATGGAGTGGGGGTCGTCTGGCTTGTTGCAAGGCTCTGCTGGGGTGGCAGGCCAGGGCTAGAACCCACCATCCCTCCTGGGCACCTCGTGAGTGACAGGGCACAGGGAGAGCAAATAGCAGCTCTGCCCCATGTCTGTCTCTTTTTATTATACATATGCTATATAATCACTTGATCACTTGCTATCCCGTTATTCATCGATTTGCTCGAGTGGGCGCCAGTAATGTTTCCATTTGACCCTATCACGTGCCAGTGTAGCCCAAATGTTATATAATATACAATAATGCCTACACTCAGCTTTTATTTTATATATATAAATAATATCTATATATCTATATATAATATATGATGTATATATACATGTATATATACATCATATATTATATATAGATATACATATATATGCTTTGGCATTTTGGGGCCACACCCGGTGATGCTCAGGGCCTTACTCCTGGTCTGTGTTCAGGAAGCATTCCTAGTGGTGCTTGGGGACTATATAGGATGGTGAGGATTGAACCTGGGTCGCCTGCATGCAAGGCAAATGCCGTACCCACTGTGCTATCGCTCTGGCCCTGACCCCACTTTCAAGTGCCTAAAAAACCCCATGTGGGCACATCCTGTTACTCACCTCTACAATCCCAGACCTCTGCCTCATCCCTGCAGACCCACCCCTGGGATGTCCGTGACACTCCAGTCCCCACATCTCCAGCCCCCGCCATCTCCCCCACCTCTCCCCTCCCCGGGCCTGAAAACCTAACCGTGTGCCTGGCCCCAAGACCCAAGTCTCTTGTCGGCATCTCCAAATCCTGGAATTGGGACTCACCTCTCTGCCTGGGTGTTGGCAAACATACTAAGGGAGCCGTCTGGCGCCCAGGACAGACATGACTAGTCACCCTGACTGACACCCCATGCTCAACGCGCTTTTCGGTCAGCTGCAGCCCACTCGTGAGCTGGTGGAGGATACTGAATCTCTTCTGAGACCCCAGCTCTGACCTGATCTCGGGGGTGGGAGAAGTTGGCTTTCCCTGGCTCTCAGTGCAGTCCGCCCATTTCCTACAGGGCTCAACGCCTCCAAAGAGCTTCTACTTGGTCCGACCCCAGAGCAATCCCTTTCGCCACTGTCACCATGTGGCAACAGGCTCTGTGGGTCCCACAGAGGTCGCCTATTCCGAGACTTCCATCCCCCACAATTTCTAGGCAGTAATGCTAAGACAGATGGCTGGGGGGGGGGGGCAATGAGTGCCGGGAGTGGATAATTCAAATTGCAGAAAGGGGCAAAGAAAAAGTATGCTGTGTTAAATCTCAACGTGGTTAAATAACCCCAAAGAGACGGTGGACAGCCACCACTTACTATGCCTTGCCCGCAGCAGCTAAAGGCCTAGCACCCCTGTAATCCCACAGGGGTGTTTTAGGACCACACCCAGTGGTGTTCAAGGGTCACTCCTGGCTCTTGCTCAGAGACTATGTCTGGTGGTGCTGAGATAGAATGAGGGTCACCACTGTGAATGCAGGCAAACACCTAAACCTTTAAACTGTATCTCTGGCCCCATCCCAGTCTAATTTTTTAAGCTACACCTAACACTCAGAATTTAATTCTGGCTCTGTGTTCAAGGATCACTCCTGGTGGGGCTTAAGGGATCATATGGAGCGGCGGGGACTGAGCCTGAGTCGACCGTGAGCAAGGCAAACCCCTCCCGTGGTCTTTTGTCCCACCGTGATGGTCATAGGTGAGCCTGGGTGGGGCCGTATGAACCGGGGTGGGAACCGAGAGCTGGGCTCTGGGCAGAGCTCTCCTGGGACCAGTCTCTCCCGGGAAGAGAGCCTCTAACGGCCTTCTATGACCATCATTAAAAATAAAGCAAGACAAATTAAATACATAGAAAAGAGTTTTGTTTTTTGAAAACATTACTTTCTAAAGGCACCCATTATCTTTAGAACTCTCCAAATGTTACACAGCAAAAGTTACACGTTTCCATAGGAGGATCTAGCAACAGGTCATGATTGTTCAATATCTATGTAACACATATGGCACTGACTGTGCACTACTATAACAGGAGTGTTTGTGCTGGCCATTATGTCCTCCAGGGGCTCATATCTACCATATCACACTTGTGATGGAGGTGACTTTCAGTGTTAGTGTTTCACTCTCCCATGACCTACTTGCTATGTTTTGTGTCCAAACCTCAAGTGGATGCTGGGGAAGCTAGAGGAATAGATGACAGGTCAGAAAATAAGACTTTTATTTTAAAGGGTTGACATTCAATCAGTTCATAACATTGTGTGAATGTGTTGACAGGCAAGGTTTACTCCAGAGTTCAGAGGACTTGGATTTAAACCATTCCTAAATAGTATTTTCATGTGTACAGGAAATCTTTTAATTATCCTTAATGTATATCCTAAGATGCAGAGAATGGGCTGAAAATTTTGGATCAAATATCTCACTTGGAATTAACAAAATTTAATTAAAATACAACATATCGTAAAATCCTACAAGTTCTACTCACCTAGTTAAACAAGTATTGAGAGTATTTAAAGATATAATTTACATCTTTATAAATGTATACATATTTATGGCATTTTATAAATATGTTTATACATATACATATTAATACATTTATACATATTAATGGCATTTTATACTCAATATGCTGTTTACATATACTTTTTCAATTTTCAACCTGACTTGAGAGTGGTTTATAACTATCGGTTTGTTTTAAAATACCCAAATTTACTACAACCTTAGTTTAAATGTCCTACTAAACCTTAGTTTACTACAACCTTAGTTTTAAGTATGGAATGTACTTTGCACATCAATGGATGTGCTGTATTTACACAAGAAATATTACTCAGTCATGAGACAGAAAGAAATCTCACCATCCTAAGTAAGATAAACAAAGACAAATACTATGTAATCTCACTTATAGTTAAACCTAAAAAAAATTTTTTTGAGGGGAAAGAATGATAGTACAGCGGGTAAAGTGCTTGCCTCACATTTGACTGGCTTGGGTTCAACCCCCAGCATCCCATATAGAGGCCATGCACCTTGGAGTGATTCCTGAGTTCAGAGCCAGGAATAACCCCTGAGAACTGCTGGTTGGCCCCATAAACCAAAACAAATTTAAGCTATAGAAACAAAACATAACAACACTTACCAGGAACTGAGGGTGGGGAATGTATAGAGATATAAATCAATGTAGACAGTCTTCAATTATAAGACGACTAAGTGCTAGAGAACCTAAGGTACAGCACAGTAATGAATAATATTCTACTAGAGTAAATGTAACTTATACTTGAACTTCTCTAAGACAGAAGAGCTTAAGTGCTTATACTATACAAACAGGACAAAAGGAACTGATGGATTATTAACCTGATTACCTGATTTCACCATGTTAATTAACACTTGATTACACAAATCAAATTTCCATGTTGTATAATACATTCATATATAGATATAGATATATAGATATATAGATATAGATATAGATATAGATATAGATATAGATATAGATATAGATATAGATATAGATATATAGATATCACTGTATCACTGTCTTCCCGTTCATCATCGATTTGCTCGAACGGGCACCAGTAACATCTCCACACGACCTGTCTCATGCAAATAGAACCCAAGGGCACCTGCTTGCTCCAGGAACATAAAGAGCCGCAAACCATTCCATAAAGTCATGGGAATAAGGTCTATAATTGTTACTGGTATCTGGCATTTCAAATACGACATGGGTAACTTGCCAGGCTCTGCCGTGTGGGTAGCATACTCTTGTAGTCATCTCTAAATCCAGCATTTATTGATGAACCGCACGGCCGCTTTGCGGCGCAAGCCAGGCTGTGATAGGCTGGTCTGCTGATAGAGTTCTGACGAGGGGGAAGTCCAGATGTGGAAAATGGAGGCCCTCATGGGGTTGTCTGGCTTGTTGTGAGGCTCTGCTGGAGCAGTGGGCCAGGGCTAGAACCTGCCATCCCTCCCAGGTGCCTCATGAGCAGCTGGCTGGGCACAGGGAGAGCCAGTAGCAGCTCTGCTCCATGTCTGTCTCTGGATCAGCATACCTGGGCTGGATTAAAAAATACTGCTGCAGGGTGGATCTTGATGAGCCGGACTGTGATAGGCTAGTCTGCTGATGGAGTTCTGAAGAGGGGGAAGTCGGATGTGGAAAATGGAGGTCCTCATGGGGTGGGGGGGGTTGTCTGGCTTGTTGTGAGGCTCTGCTGGAGCAGTGGGCCAGGACTAGAACCTGCCATCCCTCCCAGGCACCTCATGAGCAGCTGGCTGGGCACAGGGAGAGCCAGAAGCAGCTCTGCCTCATGTCTGTCTCTGGAACAGCATACCTGGGCCGGATTAAAAAAGACTGCTGCAGGGTGGATCTCGATGAGCCGGGCTGTGATAGGCTGGTCTGCTGATGAAGTTCTGACGAGGGGGAAGTCCGGATGTGGAAAATGGAGGCCCTCATGGAGTGGGGGGTTGTCTGGCTTGTTGTGAGGCTCTGCTGGAGTGGTGGGCCAGGGCTAGAACCTGCCATCCCCCAGGCGCCTCATGAGCAGCTGGCTGGACACAGGGAGAGCCAGTAGCAGCTCTGCCCCATGCCTGTCTCTGGATATAGATATCTATAGATATAGATATAGATATAGATATAGAGATAGAGATAGAGATTAGATATCGATATATATAGATATAGATATAGATATAGATATAGATATAGATATAGATATAGATATAGATATAGATGAGAGATAGAGATAGATATAAAGACATACTCTATATACGCATATATGGATATGAGAGGATTTTGAGCCATTCTTGATGGTGCTCAGGGGTTACTCCTGGTTCTGCACTCAGGAATCACTCCAAGTGTGCTCTGGAAACCATACTGGGGTGACAGTGATAAAACCAGGTCAGCTGCATGCAAGGCAAACACTTTACCCACTGTACACTTGCCCTTAAATACATATACTTTTATATGTCAAGTACACTCACAAATTTGGAGGAAGAAAATGTCAAGACAAAAGACAACTAAAATATAAACCCCAAGGTTTTACCATTATAGTCAACAGTCTTAAAATCACACTCTCACGTTTCTGATAGTTAAGCACAACACTGGCAAACATTCCTACCTCCTCACAAACCGCTCAGGATCAGCCTGATTTCACCAGCAATTTGGGTCACACAGAGTCACTTTGGTCGTGGTCCAGTTTTCTTCTTTGTTCTATCCTGAACTGATGTGATTTTGGGTAATAACACAGAGCATATTTCTGCTTGACATAACATCATTTCTACAATATTTGGCGCCACGAACTTTGCAGAGGAGAAAGATCACTCTGTTTTTGAAGTCAGTTTCCAACAAATCAAAAATAATTCATTTTTAGTCACTGTAACTTTCAAGTTTTTTAAATACTACAGATTAAAAGATTTGCCCAAAGTCAGAAAGCAGACAAGAGGTCCTTTCTCAAAAAGAGCAATTAGTCTCACTTAGATCTTTGTTCTCATATTAAAATGCTAACAAATTTCTATTTTCTTGGCTTTAGGGAATAATGAAGATTCATGTGTAGCCAACACTAAACTCATTCAGAAGATGTCCTGGCTCCCAAAGTTCTGCTCTTTGAAAGAAGTAGAAGAGGAAGAACAGGCTCTTAATAGCTCCCCATCCCTCACATGCTTACACACACACCTGAGCACATGTACACAGAACATGTCATGGTTTGCCCTCAAATATGTGATTTGAGGCTTTGTAACCAGGTAGACTTTATTCAATACCTGATTATGACTCCCATAAACCATGACAACATGCAGATAATTCTTCTAAAATACCAGTTTCAAAGATGACTATATTTGACTATACTGTAACTGAGAAAAGGCATAAAAAAGTGGGGTAGAAGGATAGTAGGGCAGAAAGAGGACACGGCATTTAATGATTGGAAGGCAATGTTATAAGTTTGGGAAAAAAGAAAAGAACCATACCATAATGAAACAATCAGGAATTACTGACTCTCATCACAGAATGAAGCACAATATCAGAAACTAAAATTCTACCATATCCTATGAAAACCACCAATGAGTGAGCATAAGCTCTCTTTCAACGCTAATACCCTTCCTTTGTGGAGAGAAACAGAGAGACAGAGAGAGAGAGAGACAGAAAGAGAGACAGAGACAGAGAGACAGAGACAGAGAGACAGAGACAGAGAGACAGAGACAAAGAGAGACAGAGATGGAGAGAGAGAACCATCTAAACAAGAAAATAGAAAACCTGGATTTAAAATAACACCAGTGGGTTGAGGATGCGGCAGAAGTGGTAGAGAATACGTCTTGTATATGTAAGGCCCTGGGTCCAATCCTGGCATCACATTGCCCCTAAATCCTAAGAACTTCTGATGTATTCCCTAGCCCTGCCCCCTCCAAAATCCATTATTCAGCATTAAATCTGAACTCACATGTACACTTTAAAAAGCAGTTTTAACAAAGTTATTCATGCTAATCTGTTACAGACATTCATTATTGCAACAACAATCCCACAACCCCTGCACCTTCCCATCACCATTATTTCCAATTTTCCCAACCACCCCTTACCGGACCTTCCAGAAGAACACGGAGACGGGGAAGTATCTCATGCACTTTTTATAAAACAACTGAATTGAATCAAAGCAAATAGACATTTTTAGAAAAAAAAATTCAACCACCATTCTATCATTATTTCCAGGGTTGAAGCATTACAAAATAAATGAACTCTATTCAAGACCATTATCACAGGAGAAATTTCTGTTATTCTTGCTACCTTCTCCTTTGTTCACTGAGAAATGGTGCTGATTATAAAGACTAATACAAGCAATATAGTACAATTTTAGAAGAGCTGTGTTACACAAAGTATAAATGTTTTGGTGAGTTTTTATCGCAATACAATAGGGGCCCCATAGCAAAGGGCCATATATCATTAGGACTGAGGTGAGGGGGATGGAAATTTAAATCAGAGGCTATGGGAAGATTATGGTGCACTCCCATTTTCAACTGCAATTTTTTTTTCTTCATGATTAAGACATAAAAGGTGAAAAATGTATACAATTTGAAGAGAAACCATTAAAGGATAGATATTTCCCAAAGGGCTGCTAGCAGGAAGTAGCACACACGACATATCCAACAGGCATTTTTATAAGTCTATGACATTTTCAAAAATTTTAAAAAGATAATATAGAAAAAAATACTTCATAGATTTTAACTTACAATGGGGGGCAAAAATGCAAGGCACAGTGGAAGATGATGACACAGAAACATACAACTTTGCCACCTTCAATACAGTCTCGGCACAAATTACACAAGTCAGACGTGATGACCCAAATACAGCCATAGAGAGTAAGGTAGGTCATGCTCAATACGTTCTCAGTCTCCCTCTTCTAAAGAGGTGAAAATGAACCTTCTTTCCAACTACCCGAAATAACCGCCTGCTATTCCAACAACAGTAAACTGAGCAGTCCCCAAATCAGTGCTACAACATGAATGACAATGGAAGCCTGAATACATGATCATCCCATTATTTCCCTGTAAGATGAAAAGCAGCACCAAGGCTGGATAAGGAACAATCCTTCTGAGGTCTCCGATTAGCTGTGTGTGGATATTTGCATCTTGGGAAATACCTAAGCGAACAGCACATGGCGAATGTCTGTGAGTTGTTCAATTGGTTCATGTTTGAAGGGAGCCTTGCCCCAGGACTAAAGACTTTTAAATTACTTTAGTGGTTCAATTGCCAATGCATGTTAGTCTTGGCAGAACAAACCTATGGAAAATTGTTCTCATATTCTTTGGCTCTTACCCTTTGCATGTCAAATGAAACAGCGGTATCAAACTAAAACTGTTCCAGACCAAAGACTGCATTCAAGCCTTGGGGTTGGACAGAACACTACGCGAAGAGCATTCAGCTCAGTAAGGGAAGAACACGCCTCCAGACTCAGCTCAACAGCATTCCACATTGTGGCACATCTCTGCTCTCTGGTCTCCATTTTGGTAGCTCTCAACTGATATGTTTAATCCAGCTAAGTACTGATGATCAAAACAGGGCATACCATGTCACCATTTTCAACAGCTGCTCTGTGTTAACATTTAGAAAGTGCCTTAATTAAAACTCTTATGTTGCCAGAACCAGACTTGGAAAATGAAATTAGCTCATATGAGAAGTCAAAATGGCATTTCTATAAAATCACTTCAATCATCCAAGTTTTTGTTAAATAGGTGTTAGTCTACATATTTTTAGGAAATTAGGTTAACTGATTTTTTTTAAATTTTTTCATTAAAGCACAGAGATTTACAAAGTCGTTCCTAACTGAGTTTCAGTATAAAGTGTTACAGCACTAATCACATCATCAGTGTGTCTACTTCCCTCTACCAAGGTCCCCAGATTCTCTCCCACCCAATCAACCCCCGTCTACCTCCTTCACAGGCACATTTTTTAAGTTGGTTGTTGGAGTTTGGATATCATGCTTCCAGTACTGCTGACTCTGTGTTTTGGATATATAGACATAGCGCCCCTCTACACCGTCCATGGACCTAAGGCCCTACACCTCTGGACCGTTACTTTCTAATCACCTCTTCCTACTACCCCCTCAATTTCTTTTATGTATATACAATTTTTCCTTATTCAGTCCAACAATATCAAATGCAGGAAAGGAATTGTTCTTTCAAGTTATGGGAAAGCGAAAGAGAATCTGGCGGTGATATTTTTTTCTCCTATAGAAAGTGGAAGTATTGAGTTTTATTTATACTATGAGAGTGATTCCATGCTATCAAACACAGTGCGGAAAGGGAGTTGACGGTGATTTTACCAGTCTGGTCAACAATAATTAGGTATTCCCATCTTCAGGCACCATGCCCAGCGGTGCTGGGAAATCTATATGGTGCCAGAGATCAAACTTTAACTCCCACTGGAGCTAAGCAGGCACTCGACCACTCCCTACGGAGTTAGCTATCTAGAAGGAAGCAGCAGCTCTTCTATTTGCTGTGGTCAGATGTAGACAAAACTGCATCTTGCTTCACCCACTGATTTAACTTAAGCATTTTCCAAGTTGCTGCAAACTGTATTTTTACTATCATCCTACCATTCAACTTGGTATAAACCAAAACTGACAGCCATTCCCCAGAGAGGACCATTTTAAGTGGTTCATTGCTTTGAGATTTTACTACTACTGCATCAAGTATGGAACACGTTCCTCCGGACTGAGGTGCCCTGAGAGAACAGGAGCAAAGAGGAGCAGTGGCCAGGCCCCGGCAGACTCACAAGGTAACTCTGAGAATCGTGCAAACAGGGAAAGGCTTCACAGCCTTCCCCACGCCAAACAGTCCATATGTAGCAGTCAAAGAACAGGGGCCAAGGGGCTGGAGCGATAGTCCAGCGGTAAGGCGTTTGTCTCTCATGCGGCGGACCTGGGTTCGATCCCGGCATCCCATATGGTCTCCCCGAGCACCGCCAGGAGTAATTCATGAGTGCAGAACCAGGAGGAATCCCTGAGCATTGCTGGGTGTGACCCAAAAAGCAAAAAAAAAAAAAAAAGAACATGGGCCTCTTAAGGGATAAGGCCAGTGGAAAGCTTATTCCCAGGACCAGTCCCACGTATTCAAGCCAAAAACAAGTTTATTTGGGCAACTGGCTCCTACAGGGAAAATGGCTACCCCAAGGGTCACATGACCAAGCCTGAGGTCTGTGGCACCATCATGCAAGAAGGTGACTGAGGTAAGGTCCTTGGTCTTCCGTTCCAGGCCAGTCTTAAAGGAAATTTGGGAATTTGCTGCAAATTCGCTGCCCTTCTTTCCCCAGTAGTATTCGTGCAGGTGTTGGCCTCCAGAATGCTCATCCAGGCGTCCCAAAGCAAATTTCATTTACAGACTTTTTTCTTTTATGGAGCAACAGAGTTAGAAAGATACAGGAGTGTCGGTCCTTCTTTTTCCAGGCCACCAAATGGAAAAAGATGGACTATTATACTTAAACTTTATACTTAAACTTTCTCCCCTATTGTCCTGAAAGATACACTGAAGCAACAAAATCATTTTACTAGCAAAAAAAAAAAAAAAAAAAAAGAATTCCCAGAAGAAATTTTAAATGTCCTAGTGACAACAGTAAAAGTTTTATGTTAATGACATACCAGACTTAAAATTTCAAGATTAAGCTCAGTGATTTGGCTAAAAAAAAAAAAAGTTTAAAAACTAAAAAACTGCTTTGACCAATTTTTAATGATCAGATAGAAATTCAATATGTAAAAGAACTAAACATACAGGTTTTATGAAAATACAAATTGTAATTAGGGAACATAAAAAAAGTTTCTAAAAATCATTTTGATGTTGCGGTTTATTAGATTAGTCAGAGTTGCTTTTATTTTTAATTCCCTGTTCTGAAAGTTTTTAGCAACATGGCAGAGTGTCTTCTTTCTAAAAACTTTCAAGAGAGCTATGAAAGAGAAAGATGGCCCACAGTCCAGACAGTCTCTTAAGGACCTCTTCTCCGTCCTAATCCCACACCATAGCCATTTCTCATCTCTTAGCGGTAATCCAAACAGATTAAAGAATAAATATTTTTTCTTCCCTCTTCTTTTTAGGCTTCAGGAACTATTCCTTAAATTAATACTTCCTGTTTCCACCCACGAACTCTGGAAACTTAGCTAATAGTTATTAAAAAATTATAATACCTTTCTATATTCATTTAATAGTTGCCACAACTCCCTAAATAAGCAAAAGCCCTTTTAAGGTACTATACAGTCAAATACTATAATAAAGAAAAAAATGTGATTTATAGCCACTGGTAAGTATAGGTTTCTAACTTACAACACTGCAAAAAGAAGTTTTTGCACTAGGCAAGGCTAGTATGAGTTTGTAAATTCTATAAGGACTTCAAACCTCACTTCAACCCACCATGCTGTACACAGCTCAGCTTTTTAACTTTTTTTTTCATTTTTCCTGAACTGTAATTCAGGCAATAACTAGACTGGTCAAATTTTACTGTTTTGGTTGCATATTCATTTTATTGTGGAAGTTCTATTGAGTTCAACTACAGCAAAAAATCATTTAAAATTTACTCTGGAGAAGTGCCACTGCTTTTTGTAAAGATTTTAAGCAATGCAATGGTGTTATAAAATACATGCATCAAGTTCAGAATGTTGGGAGGGAAAAAAAATCAAAGTAAAAAATCTCCCATCTTTTTTGCTGTGCTTTGGGGTCACACATGGCAGTGCTCAGGCCTTACTTCTAGCTCTGTGCCCCTGGAAGTGGGGAAGGGGAGCTATCTGGGGTGCTGGAGAGCGAACCTCAGCCAGCTATGCTCTACCCACTGTACTATTCTCTGGTCCTGGCTTCTCTTGTCTTTAAGAAAGAAAAATTTGCCAACCATGGCTAAATGAGGATTCATCACTTGATCACTTGAATCCCGTTATTCATCGATTTGCTCAGCGGGCGCCAGTAACATTTCCATCGGACCCTATCACGTGCCAATGTAGCCCAGTGGCATCTGGTTGATTCAGGAATATGAAGAGCCTCAAACCGTTCCTTCAGGGTCTTGACAAGGAAGTCTGACCATCTTGTAGGTGGGCGGCCACGTGATCTTTTGACATCCTGTGGGATCCTACGGTAACGGCTCTAGTCCAGCGGTTGTATAATCTTTTTTAAGGTTTATTTTTCAGGTACTCAGTAAATAAAATTGAGTAATATTTAGAGGAAAGAAAAAATACAAGTCCATAAGGTCTCTTTACATGTAATCCAGATTTAAATGCTGACTTTTAGCTTTTAAGTGCTTACTGCTTACTGCGCTTCAAGCTTACTGCTTCATGAAATCCGTGTATTAACAATATGTGTTATAAAATGAAAAGTCTTAAGTTTGCCTATTTCTTATTCCACAGCCAGCAGCATAAACATCCAAACCCAGAAATTAATTATAAGCATTGTTATCCACACAGCGAATGATGATATCTTGGTTTCCAATGAATCAAAGAAACACGTGATCTCCAATGGAAGACCAACTGTACTCACCCAAACTCACTGGTTAACATAAGCTTACTAAGCAGAAAGATTTACTATGTGGTTCTTTTTGAGATTATTTTTCTTTACTTGTTATACAGCCTTTTAGAAAGAAAATGAGTCTACTTCGTGCCCTAGAAAGTTGATCTCAACTAAAGACGCTGGAAATCTTTGGCATGATGGAGAGTTTGCCACCACTTGGTTTTAAACATCTGGATGCAGGGCCAGAGCAATAAATAGTACAGCAGGTAAGACATTTGCTTTGCATGCAGCCAACCTGGGTTCGATCCCCGGCATCCCATATGGTCCCCCAAGCACTGCTAGGAGTTTCCTGAGTGCAGAGCCAGGAGTAACCCCTGAGCATCGCCGGTGTGACCCAAAAAAGCAATAAATAAAAATAAATAAATGGATAGATAGATAGATAGATAGATAGATAGATAGATAGATAGATAGATAGATAGATAGATAGATAGATAGATTGGTAGATGATAGATAGACGATGATAGATAGATAGATAGATAGATAGATAGATAGATAGATAGATAGATAGATAGATAGATAGATAGATAGATAGATAGATAGATAGATAGATAGATAGATAGATAGATAGATAGAGATAAACATTTGGATGAGCACGCCACAAATTTCAAAATGGTCAGAGCCACGCCTTTCACCTTTCATTGCATCACTCATTTTGAATCTGCCAGTAAAGCAGATACCCCCACCCCCATGTCTTTGGTACCATGGAACCTAACTTGCACATTCAAAATCCTTTCCATTTTGTCCAAGAACATGGCCGGTATCAAGTGAAGTCCTGGTTTTATCTCACTTCAAGGATGGCTTCTAGACTGTGTTTTCTCTGTAGATGATTATCCTCTGGTCTTTAGGAACAGTTCTCTGGTCTACAGTTATTGAATGGCCAAGTCTCCCCTGACCCTAGGGAGAGGAGAGCGGTAACCCTTAGCAGCGGAAACCCAGGAAGCTGAATGAGAACTGAGTTCAGCTGGCCGAGTTCCCCGATGTCTCGACTTCCTCAGAGGAATAGAACATTTCTAGCCTTCAAATAACGGCTGGAACAGCTGAATCTAGAAGAAATACATGACACCATTTCCCCCTTTGAATTCCTACTTCTTCAGAAAGCCCATGGGAAATCTTTCAACAACTTCCTGACCAATGCTAATTCCCAAGGATGTTCACCATCTACTATTTCAAGGAGATAGTTTAAGTAATTCTCAAAAGAACACTGAAGATCACCAGCCACAGAAATTTTCCCAGGTGAATGTTTTCTTTCTTGACTTAAACTTGCAGCAACAGAGATCAAGAGAGTCATAGGTCTGTGCCCAGAGTTTCCACTCAAAAGGGCAATGTACATATTTGTTTAAAAGTACAAGTGTAAGAACTGTTCAGAAGAGTTTAGATCAGTTTGGGCATACATAAAGACATATTGTAGGCTTCCTGCAAATATAGTATTTTTTAGTCTAAAACCTAAATTGGCGGCCACGTGATCTTTTGACATCCCGTGGGATCCAGTCGGTAATGGCTCTAGTCCAGGGGTCATCTCCAAATCGCATTACATGTCCAGCCCATCTGATTTTCAATGCCTTGGCAAACAAGACAGTGTCCCTGACTTTGGAACAGCAACGGAGGTCAGAACTCTGGATTCCTTCTCTCACTTGAGTGAGGCGTGATATTCCAAGCATAGCTCTTTCGATTCCTCTCTGGGAGACCCAATAGCATTCTCATCCTGTTTTCGTAGGACCCAGGTCTCTGATGCATAGGTTAATGTAGGAAGAATGGTGGAGTCAAAGAGATGTGTCTGGAGCCAGAGGTTCTTTGTCCTTTTTAGCTATTTCTT
>JAJIBD010010768.1:0-66130 GCA_021461705.1 Cryptotis parvus | reverse complement strand
TTTTCTCTTTATTAAAATGTAAACAAAAGCAGCAAAATGAATCCAAAATGCCTTTTAAAAAAATTGGCATGTCTGCTTACAGTAAAAGACTCATTTTTTTCCCTTGTAATACTTGCAAAAGTTTACAGTTTGTGTTGGTGAGTGTGTTTCTTTAAGTAGGTGCTCTGTATCGTGTACACATGTACCGTGTGATGCAGGGGCTGCCGTGGTAAGTATGTTTTTCCTGGAATAGAGTCAATAGCTACATAAAAATCCCATGCATATAGTTAGTGGGTTATTTAAACTCCACATCCAGCTTAAAAGTAACACTTCCTTTGAAGAGTTGGTGGCACGTTTTAAATGAAACATAATTTTTAATAGAAATAAACACAAAACTCTGTTAATTGTTGATTGTCGTTAATGAACTGTCGTTCATTGTCAGTCGATGTGCAAGGAATCATAGCAATGTATTATGTATCTTACATAAGTTTATTATTACTATGAATATAGTATACATATGGTGTTATGGAAAGCAAAGTGATCATGGAAATAATTGGAAATCAGAAATAGGTTATAAGAGTAACGTGATGCATCAGGTGTTTGAGTTAGGTGGTCCCCTAGAGCAGTCGCTTAGCCAAAGCTAAAACCGGTAATTTTGGACAAGTCACCGGAATCGCAGATTTTAGATTTCTCATCTTGTCAGATCAGAGGTTTGAACTGTGGATCTTTTTGGTTCCTTCCATTACTAAAATTTATAAATAAGTAAAACTTTACAATTCATCTTTCCTCTTCATAATTTGCTTTTCTAAGCATAGTTTTGAAATTGAGTATTGAAGTTCTTTTTCTTTTTAATTTTTTACAGCTACATGTTCTCATATGCTAGTAGTAAAATAATCTATTGATCTGCCCAATTAAAAATTTTTACAGGTGTTAAATTGAAAATTATCTAAACATAGCAAATAAAGTTAGTGGTAGGTATTTCTGAAATAAAAGTATTAGTGAGTCTGCAAGACGGTCCATTAATTTCTTGTCTTCGCCAAAAGTAATTTTCAGTTACTATAACAGATTAAAAAAAAACCCAAATCCTCCCTCTTACAGCTGAATTAGGACTGTTACTTTTTACTAAAATGTAATTGATTCCTAATTATACTTTCTTGGAATCTTTCTTTCAATTCAGTGGAAAGAACTCTTGGTTTTTTTTTTTTTTTTTTTTTTTAATTTTTATTTTTTTTCCCCTATGGTGGTTGGGGGCTTGGGCTCAGCCAGTGGTTCTTAGGGGCTACTCCTGGCTCGTGTTTGGCTCTGCTCTGGAGCAGTGCAGCGTAGTAGGGAAACAACGGGCTCTACTCTCAGGGATCATTCTTGGTGGTGCTCAGGTGGCACCAGGGATTTAACCCAGGTTGGTTGCATGCAAGGCAAGGACCTGCTTGCTGCTTCTTGGCTCCACCTCCCACCTCAGTTTCTCAGTGTCATCAGACTCACCTGAATGCTCACTGGCCTAAGCTCTTCACTAACTGAAGCACCGCAGAGCTGCCTGTCAACACAGTTTGCTTTGCTCATCCTGGTTGATCCTTTTCTTACCAGTCTTACTAAAGACAGTAATCTGGTGTGCAGGAGTCTGGGTTCCATTTCCGGTAACCAAACAGCTATCATTAAAAAAGTTCTAACCTCTGACATCATAGATAAAATTTCCTCCGTACCCCTTATACATGCATATTTTCTTTTTTTCAAAGTTTGTGAAAAGAAATAGATTAGTAACATCTTGAATTCACATTTTTCATTATATTTGAAAGTATTAATAGGATGATTGGTTGATAGTTTTGCTTGATGTTTTAAAAAAAAGAAGGCACGTCTGCTTGTTGAATGCTCTTGTTTCAGTCTGTTTATGTAGCTGCAGAGCACCGAAACAACTTGAGAGCAGTCACAAATTGGGTTTTTGGCTTTCTTTTTTGTTTGTTTGTTTTTTGCAAAAAGTTTGGTGTGTGTGTGTGTGTGTGTGTGTGTATTTGTTGGTATGTATATTTGAAATCATCCCAGTAATTAATCTGATTTAATATGTGCTAAGCTGTGACTTTACCAGTAGTATTAACGTAATATTGTGTGAAACTGATACTGTTACTTTTTCCTTTTCTCTCTTGTTGGTGGGACTGGAACAACCTGGCAGTGCCCAGGATAAGGTGGCAGGGGTGGGGCATGTGGTGCCTGGGTCCAGCCAGGGCCTGGTGCATGCAGAGCTCGTGCCCTTCCCCCTGTACTATCTCCCTGGCTCCAGATGCTCTTTTTTTTTTTTTGTCCCCTTTCTGCAAAGATCCACCTCTGGCTGATTTTAAAGTGCTTAAAATTATGGCAACCTTTTATAGAATAGATCGTAAATTTCATTTACCTTTTTTGGATCACACCTGATAAGGGTCACTCCCTAGCGGTGCTGTCATGGGTTAGCAGGGATCAAACCTGGTCAGCAGCATGCAAGGCAACCACTCTACCTGCTGTTCCATTGCTCTGGCTCTGTCAGGGATTCTTGACCCAGGGTGCAGCTTTGAGGGCTCATCACCTCGTGGCTGGTGGAACTGGTGGTGCTTGGGAGCCAGGAGGGCCACACCGCAGTAGTGGTGGAGCCACCGGGCTAGGACTACGGCTAGTGTTAGTTGGGGGAGCCAGGTGGTGCCAGGGACTTCACTCGTGGACGTCATGCATGCAACGCACGTGCTCTGCCCTTAACTGCTCTGCTCCTTAAGCTGCCTGGTTCCTGGGCCCCAGAATGGATCTTTCTTTCTAGGATCTTGAAGAATTTTTGATTATATAGGCATGTTTTAGAGTTATCACTGAGGCCTTGAGGGTTTTTTTTTTTTGTTTGTTTTTACTTTTTTGGGTCATACCTGGCACTGCTCAGGGATTACGCCTGGCAGTGCTCGGGGGACCATAAGGGATGCTGGGAATCGATCCAGGTCTGCCACGTGCAAGGCAAATGTCCTACTCGCTGTGCTGTTGCTCCGCCCAAGACCTTAAGCTTTTTTTTTTTTTTTTTTTTTTTTGGGTCACACCCGGGATGCTCAGGGTTTTCTCCTGGCTCTGCACTCAGGAACCACTCCTGGCGGTGCTCAGGGGACCATATGGGATGCCGGGGATCGAACCCGGCGCGGCACAGGCCGGCCGCGGCAAAGCAAACGCCCTACCCGCTGGGCTATCGCTCCAGCCCGACCTTAAGCTTTTTAAAGAGAATTTAAGCTACAGTTTAAAATTGTCTTCTAAAGTTTAATAAAGCTTATATCAATTTTAAAGTCGTTATATTTTAACCTGTTTTTTTTATATTACCTTATGTAATATAAAAATGGAGTTTCTCAGAGCTCCATCCAAGAGAAAACCTGATCTTTCCCCTATAAGTTTCATCAGTAAATGCTCGAGATGAGAGCCTTCTACTGAGAGTATACCACCTACACGGCAGAGCCTGGCAAGCTACCCGTGTTTTATTTGATATGCCAAAAACTAGTAACAATTATGGACCTCAACTCCATGACCTGAAGAATGGTTTGAGGCTCTTCCTGTCCCTGAAGCAAGCAGATGTTCTTGGGTTACACTTGCTTGTGACAGGACGTATGGAGATGTTACTAGTGCCCACTCGAGCAAATCGATGAACAGCGGGAAGACAGTGATACAGTGACACAGTAAATATTTAATCTCTGGGACTTTTATGCAAGTATAAATGCTGTAGCTAATATTTTCTAAAATTACTTAATATCTAAATTTACACAAAAGAAAAACTCCCTCAATCCCTCAATCTCCATGCTCCTTTTAATTACATTCCTAGTACCGTTTCCACTTCAGTGGAAGGGGGTGCAGGGAGAGCTGTCGGCTCTGTTCTGAACACAGGCGGTGGTATACCAAGGGGTCCTCTGGACTGCTCCTGACTTGGCCCTCAAGGATCACTGCTGGCGGGGCATAGGGTACCATACAGTGCTTCGGGATCAAACCCAGCCTCCTGCGCGCAAAGCCTGTGCTCAACCATTGGAATGGGCTATTTCTCCTTTCCATTCCCAACCGGTCACCTTACATAAGACTAGACTTATACCAGCTTCACAGTCAACAGGATTTTTGAGAGGCACACAACAGAGGAAATGGGAGAAATGAAGGAAGGAATAAGTTCTTTCAGGCAGCTTATCACCAAGAAAAAGCGTACATGGGGTTGAAGAGATGCCCAGGAGGTAAGGCTCGCCTTGCATTTGGCTTGTGGCCGTGTTAGGCCTCTAGCCCGGGGCCAGCAGTAACCCCTGAGCACCGCCAGGCCTGGCCCGCAGCCCCCACGCCGCAAGAAAGAAAACATAAGACCTATTTTTAATAATAGCGGGGCCGGAGCGATAGCCCAGCGGGTAGGGCGTTTGCCTTGCACGCAGCCGGCCTGTGCCGGCCCGGGTTCGATCCCCGCATCCCATATGGTCCCCCCGAGCACCGCCAGGAGTGATTCCTGAGTGCAGAGCCAGGAGAAACCCCTGAGCATCGCCGGTGTGACCCAAAAAGCCAAAAAAAAAAAAAATAGGCATTTGCATCATTTGAGGATTTAAATTTTAGAATAAAGGACAAAGAACAAGGCTTGCAGATATAACTCTGTGGCAGAGCATTTTCTTCGCATGTATGTGTCCCTGGGTTTGACCCTTAGCACTGCAAAAAAAGAAAGAAGAAAAAATTTACTTTATAAAAAAGAAAAAGGTGGCAGGAAAATGTTGAAAAGCTTTTAGTGTAAAGGTGTAAGATTGTGCCATACTTTGGGTTGAATGGCTGCACATTCGTTTTTGGCTTCAACTGACATCTGGTGCTCAGGGCCGGTGTGTGGCCAGAGATTGAGCCAGGTCTCCTGCACGCAAAGTACGTGCTCAGCCTGTTCAGCAGTGACCTCTGGCTCACACTTAGGTGGTTTTTTTTTTTTTTTTTTTTTTGCTTTTTGGGTCACACCCGGCAATGCTCAGGGGTTACTCCTGGCTTTGCACTCAAGAATTACTCTTGGGGCCGGAGCGATAGCCCAGCCGGGTAGGGCGTTTGCCTTGCACGCAGCCGGCCCATGACGGCCCGGGTTCGATCCCCGGCATCCCATATGGTCCCCGAGCACCGCCAGAAGTAACTCCTGAGTGCAGAGCCAGGAGTAACCCCTGAGCATTGCCGGGTGTGACCCAAAAAGCAAAAAAAAAAAAAAAAAAAAAAAGAATTACTCTTGGCGGTGCCCGGGGACCATATGGGATGCCGGGATCGAACCCGGGCCAGCATGGGCCGCCGCGTGGCCCCATAAACGCCCCTACCCACTGGGCTATCACTCCGGCCCCTCACGCTTACATTTTTAAAAGATTTACTGAGTCTGCCAATTCATAAGTGAGTCCTTAAAACAAAGAGATATTAAACTAGATTAAAAAAAAAGATTTCCTGTGTTATCCCAGGATTAATAATTGGAAAGAATAATGCTATTTTAATTTTTAAACTAAAAGCTTACTAATTTTGAAAGTGATTTTTAACTTTGTTATTTTTGGTGACAAAATTATCTCGTTTATTTGCTGTGCCTAATTTATGTTAAATATGTATATATATATATATATACACACACACATATATATATAAGATCATTTAACACATTTACTATTAAATGTATCACTATCAAAAGCTTGTTAGTTACAATAGAATAGTGTTTAACGGCATTTAAAGGTACACAGTGAAAAGCTCTAAGACCTTCGGGAAAGTGGGTAAGGTGATGAGGACTTAGCTCTGGCTCTGTGCTCAAGGATCACTCCTGGCGGAGCTCACAGGACCGTATGTGGTGCTAGGGTTCTGTCCAAAGCCAGAGCCTTCCCCTGCATTCTATAGATGCGTTCAGGCGTCTATACTCACTTCTAAAATAAATGTATATTGTTATAATAACTGCTGAAATGGATCTGGATTACATACAAAAATACTGGGTTTTTTTTTTTCATTTTTTTTTTTGTTTTAACAAATTTCCTTAGAAAACATACAAAAAGTTGTTTTATTTTGGTTTTAATTTTAATTTTGTTAATTCAAAAAATCATGCCTTTTATATATGTAAAGTAATATAAAAATAATTGTCTTATATAAATACATGGGTGTGTATGTTTGTATGTTTGTGGGTGTGAACTTTTTTCTGTTTTATCTTTTATCAACAATACATGAACAATTTTTCTGGTAAGATAATTTAGTGGCAGATAACAATGTGAGGAATTTTCACAACTTACAAACTTCCAAGATATAAAATAAAATTAGATACTAGTAGCAACCATCTCCTGCCCTTTTTTTGATTTTTTGTTTTGGGGCCACCTGATGGTGCTCCGAGTTTACTCCTGGCTCTGTCCAGGGATCACTTCCGGCAGTGTTCAGGGGCCACAATGCGTGCTGGGGTCTAAGCCTGATTGGCCAAGGACATTGCTCTCTCTGCCTCCAGCCCAGGTGCTAGTACCACTTCCACAGAACTTGTTGTTCTACACATTTGCCCTTGCGTGTGTCTTTTGAGGGTTTCCTTTGATCTTCAGAAACACTGATTACTGAGATAGGAGAACTCTGCCTTTCTTCCCGTTGTCTGTGTTCTTCAGTATATAAATATACATGCACCCATCAGACAAAGAGCTTTATCGTACCCTCAATGTGCCTTGAGGTACTTGATAATCTTACTGTCGGAATAAAGTTTAGGCTTTTCCAGACACTTGAAGAATTGCCTAAGATACCTTTTTTCCAGTGGCACTAATTTCTGGCATAATAAATTTAAAGTATATTTAGTGTTAACTTTAATAACCATTGCACAATTAATAACCATTGAAGAATAGGAGTTTTTTTTTTAATTGAGGGCTGTAGGCAGATTTAACAGTGTGGGTTCAAGATGGTTTTGTGTGCCAGTTCATCTAATTCTTTTTGGTTTACTGCTTCACCCCGTTTTCTTCCAGCACTCAATCATGTTTTGTGACCTGGTACATTCTTGGTTTTTGGCATATGGCATTGGTAATTAACAAGATGAATCATTTGGTTTCATATTTAGAATAAGACTTAGGCCACAAACGTCTTATGGAGTCTTGGGTAGAAAATAAGATATAAGAAATTATTGCAGACGTTTAACTTTTAAATTGCAGACTATCGGTGGTCCATGTCAAGTCATAGTTCACAAGTGGGAGACTCATCTACAACCACGAGCAATAACCCCTTTAGGTATGGGCATTAACTGCATCTGTTTGAGGCATATGCATAAAGTTACTAATATGCTGCACAATGGCTTAGAGGGATTTGATACATTTTTAAAATTATTGAGTATTTAAGGTCAGTCTGTGGTCAGTACTACAACTTGCATTTAGAATTTCATGGATCTCTCAAAACTAAACAGTTCTTAAGTGCCTTTATATCATTTATTAGAAATGCTTGCCTAGTTATTTTAATGGTCTTGAGTTGTCTTAATTTGAATGGAACTTTTACTTTGATTTGGAGTATTTATAAAGTTATTAAGAAAGTTAATAAATGAATGTTCTTGACTGAGCCCCCAGGCCCTTATTTGATTACTTGCTCAGAGAACTTGTAGAACATTTGAGAAAGGAGTTAACCTACAACGAAGCTTCTATATTTTTTCATTTGAGGAGTAAGAGTAATAGAGTAAATTATTTTATTGTGTTTTTTTTTTTTTTTTTTTGGTAAACTAGTAGATAACCTGAGTAAACTTGTATGAATGAATTCCAATTTCTTGGGTGTATTTTCTTCTTAATTTACTTAAATACCTGCCGGCTATATTAAAATCAGTATTCAGATATATTTTAAAACATTATTCAGTTTTCTTATGCTTAAAAATGGCATTTCTCTTCATACAAGTATTTTTTTTTTAATTTTGTTTTCTGTGCTGAGATCAGAATTTGAAGCTCCCTTAGTATACTTTAAATTACCCTCTTGGGGTCATCTACAGATTGACTTAGTGCTAAGAAGTATATCTTTCATTTTCTAGAGAAACTTAGAATGTAAAGATACTAAATACTTGCCAGTTACTAGCTTAGTTGAGGAAGTAATAAGATTTTACTTTACTCTCCACTTAGAATGTGTCTTCTTTAAACAGATCTCATTCCATCCTCTTTATTGGATTTTCCTCTTAGTATGTTTTAGTACATTTTTGTAGTTTTTATAATTTTTATGATAGTGTGTTTTAGAATTCTAATAGTCCCATATTGAGGCTGGAAATGTGGTACATGTAACAAAACATTTTAAAGTAATTTGCATTTTGAGGCAACTTGCAATCAGGTATTTTTTTTTTTTTACTGTGAGAAGTGGGATGATTTTACTTCTGGTCTTAAAAATAAATTGATAGTTGTGGAAAATACAGTTTCTAAATTAAGAGCTGTGTGCAGTCTACCAGAGACTCTTTATTGGCAGCTATCATGCTGATCTTGACAAATACTTCAGACTTACGTATAAGGTAAACTGAGAAGGAAGAGGAAAGGTAATTAAATAGTTCACTTGAGGTTGGGGCTTTCCAGTTAAAATCTATAGTTCAAATTTCATAGCTTCTTAGTTGCCGTTTCTGTTAGAAGGGAATGTGCTAGCACTTACCTCTCTTGGCAGTTCCTCGAAGCTCTGTGTGTACAGGTAAGCTCCTGCTGTTTGTAAAGCTCTAGTTGGCTGTAGAGCATAGCTGGGATTTGAGAGAATTGTATGTAGATCATTTCAGAAAATGTGCTACAGAAGAATAAGCATTTTAATTGTGCCAAGATTTTTGGTTTGAAAATGAACCAGGAGATGCCATTGCCTAGCAACCGTCCAGCTCTTGTTGGTGAATTAGACGTTCCCCTGGGTGCTTCAAGAGCCTCCTCTCTGAGTGGTTTTCTTAATCTTCTAACATCTTTGAGTAATCTCCAAAGAATGTGAGAACTATTACGGTTGGATAGCCTCCTTAAAGTAATTCTTTATTGAGGGCTACAATAAATATGCTTATTCATTTTGGGTTGCTTTGAAGTTTCAGATTTAATATTTTTTTTTAAAAATCCTTAAGATGGGTGATTTCTCACTTTGCTGTACATGCATCATAAATTTTAACTGTTTTTTTTTATTTTCCTTCAATTCCAGAAAGTGAAATTATTATTGATGATGGGCAATTTGGAATCCACAGTAAGTAAAATGAGTTTTGAAAACCTTACTGAAGTGATCGAGATGTTACTGCTTCTCTAAAGGAAAAGCTGTCACTGTATTTCTAAAGAAAGTAACAGCAGGAAAGTATGACAAGGTGTGATGCTGGAAATGGGCTAGACCCCAGAAATGACTATGTAAAGTAGTCATTCCTAGTAGGACTTCTTTTTCTTCTTTCTTTTAGGCCACACCTGGCAGTGTTCGGGCATACTCTGCACGCAGGCATCACTTGTGGGGGTTGGGGTCCCTGTGTTGCCAGGGATCAAACCAAGGTCCATTATACGCTAAGGCGGACATGTCGTCATCTGTATTACTCTCCATCCCTTGGATGTAATTCTTTCGTTTTCCTTGCCTTGCGACTTTGTCACTTGTAGCAAGGCAGAGGCATTAGCTGCTGGGTTAATTCTCATCCCTTCAATAGAATTGACCTAGGTTCAATCACTGACCCACATAGTGCCTCAACAAGAATGATCCTTGAGCAGAGAGCCAGGAATAAGCCCTAAGCACTGCGCGAAGTGGCCAAAATAACCTGATAATTAAGTAAGAGCTATTCCCAGTGGCACTCTGACCACCAGGCCACGCCCAGTAGTGCTGTCTCCCATCCCGGTTGATGAATCTTTTTAAGAATTAACACTTCAGGGGCCGGAGTGATAACACAGTGCGGAGGGGCATTTGCCTTTGCACGCGACCAACCCAGATTCGATCCCTGGCATCCCATATGGTCCCCGAGCACTGCCAGGAGGAATTCCTAAATACAGAGTCAGAAGTAACCCCCTGAGCGTTGCTGGGTGTGACCCCCAAAAAAAAAAAATTAGCACTTCAGGGATGGAGCGATAGGACAGCAGGTGGGACCCTTGCCTTGCATGCTGCCTACCCAGATCCTATCCCCAGCATCCCACGTGGCCTGAGCACTGCCAGCTGTGTCCCAAAACAAAACCAATGAATAGTTTAGTAAGAAATAATTTTACTTCTGAGTGTTCAAAATGTTATGTTTTTCAGTATTTTTCTGCTTCAGTAAATATATGTAGATATATGTATATATAGTTATAGTTTTTTTGGGGGAGTCACACCCAGCGATGCTCAGGGGTTTCTCCTGACTCTTTGCTCAGGAATTACTCCTGGCAGTGCTCAGGGGACCCTATGGGATGCCGGGATCAAACGCAGGTCTGCCGCATGCAAGGCAAATGCCCTACCCATTGTGCTATTGCTCCAGCCCCTCAGTAAATATTTTAACTCCTGAGCATTCAGGTTTTCCCTTAATGACTTGGAATACAGTGTTGCAGTGTTATAATGCTAACTGCATTTTCATTAAATTCTACTCTGTAGAGGTCGAAAGCATAGTGGGTGGGTAGAGCTTGTGGTTACTCTGACACTGAACTGAAGAGAGAAATCGCTGACAACTGGTTTCCTGTTGACTGTAAGAAGTTGCAGGGCCAGAGTGTTTTGTTGGTGGTTTTACTCCTTATGTGTGTTCATGCCCTGTAGCAATGTAGTTACGCTGGCAGTATTTGGATAGGAATTGAACTTTTTCTTAATTTTGTTTGGGGTTACTTGTAAGTTAGTCTAAAATACTTCAGTAGCTTTCTTTTAGGGACAGTTCCTATTTTGAGATGTTATTTGTCTTTGTTTTAGGGAACTCTTTATGGAGTTTTCACATTTCTTCGATATAATTAATGCATAACATCCGTTCCCTGAATTATTTCAATCATTGTTTGTGGCTGTAAATGCATGGCAATATTCCTCCCTTCTCCACATTTTACTGGGAGTGTGGTGGGGGCTATAGAGTTGTTGCTGTTTCCTATATCTGGTTTTCAGTTCACTTTTCTTCGTTCAGTTTTAGTTAGCATTTACTACAGAAAGCGGTTTCTTCAAGTTTATCTTTTACCACCGTGAGAGATGCAGTTACAAAACTGTTCATGATTAGGTTTCAGTCATACACTGTTCCAGCACCCATCCCTCCACCAAGGCCCATTTCCCAACACCAATGTCCCTGATTCCCTCTCCCCTCCCCCTCCCCAAGCCTGCCTCTTTATAGGGCAGGCAATTTTCATTCTCCCCCCTCTCCCTCTCCCCGCTCTCTCGCTCTCCCACTCTCTCTCCCCTCACTCTCCCTCTCCCTCTCCCCTCTCCCTCTCCCCTCTCTCCCTCTCCCTCTCTCTCTCTCTCTCTCTCTCTCTCTCTCTCTCTCACTCTCTCACTCTCACTCTCTCCCCCTCCTCTTACACATTGTGGCTTGCAAACATACATTTAGGGGTTACCTTTGCTTACATTCAATGCTCAGTTCTAGGCTCTTGTTACCATTTCCAACAATTATTAGCACACTGGGCCCTTCTCTGCTTACCTTGCTTCTGACTTCCACACACTTGTGATAGATTCCAATCACTGACAAGTCCTCCTGATCCATGTTTTGTCTGGCCATGGATATTGGTATCATGCTATTTTTTTTATATCCCACAAATGAATGTTGTCTTTCTGTAGCTGTCCCTTTCCCTCTGGCTAATTTCACTCAACATGATGCTTTCCATATCCATCCATTTATAGGCAGATTTCATGATTTCGTTTCTCCTAACAGCTGCATAGTATTCCATTGTGTAGATGTACCGTAGTTTCTTTTTTTCTTTTCCAGTCGTGTTCTTGGGCACTTAGGTTGTTTCCATATTCTGGCTATTGTGAATAGGGCTGCTATGAATATAGAACTGCTGATGGTGTTTCTGCTGTGTGTTTTTGGGCTTCCAGGGTATATTCCCAGAAGTGGTATTGCTGGGTCAAATGGGAGCTCAATTTCTAGTTTTTGGAGAAATGTCCATATTGTTTTCCAAAAAAAGGCAACATTTTTGGAATGTCAACAATCAGTCGACATTCCCACCAGCGATGGATGAAAATCCCCTTCTCCCCACATACGGCCAACATTGGTTATTGTTCTTTTGGATGTGTGCCAGTCTCTGTGGTGTGAAATGACATCTCACTGTTGTTTTGATTTGCATCTCTCTGATGACTAATGATGATGAGCATTTTTTCATATGTCTTTTTGGCCATTCGAACTTCCTCCTTGTTGAAGTTTCTATTCATTTCTTCTCCCCATTTTCTGATGGGGTTGGCTGTTTTCTTCTTGAAAAGTTCTACCAGTGCCTGATAGATCCTGGATATTAACCCCTTATCAGTTGGATATTGGGTGAATATTCTTTCCCATTCTATGGACTGTCTTTGTATCTTGGTCATTGTTTCTTTTGAGGTGCAGAAGCTTTTTAGTTTCATGTAGTCCCATATGTTTATCTTTGCTTCTGGTTGCTTTGTTAGTGGTGTTTCATCTCTGAAGTTGCCTTTAACTTCAGTGTCATGGGGGAATTTTTTTTTCTCTTTTAAATTCCATTGATGAAAGCTTAGGTACAAAACAAAAACTGGTCAATAAAAAGATTTTTATTTGCAATAGTATATAACTTAATGTAAAACAATCCAGTGTTATACGATCATTAGCAATTCAGTGTTACATGATCATTTATATCCGTAAACATTACACTTTAAGATTGTGTGATCCCTAGAGTTTGTGTGATCCTGAACACTGCAAAATAAGTAAATACTATGACTGGAGTTGTCACTGTGTATTCTATTCACTGGATTGTTTTAAGTACATATGTAGTAATCACTGTCTTCTTTGCCAGATGGTGTTGAGACGGCTGGATTCTGGATGGCTGACGTGTCAGACTGAAATAAGACTACGTTTGCATTATTCTGAAAAACCTCCTGTCTCAATCACAAAGAAAAAGTTGAAAAAATCTAGATTTAGGTATGTGTGTTATCACCGTGACCATTTATTTTTCAATAACACTATAGATTCCTAACCCCTGATTTGAACCTTTAAGTTTAAATAATAAGAAAATAACACATTTATAGATGATGTTTTTTTTTTTTAATTAACTACAGGGTCTTAGAGTAATGAACTGCTTCCTCACCTCAGATAACCTAAGTTATGTATGCATGCGAATCTCTGAATTTAAGAGAATTTGTTATAATTAAGTAATTTCAAAGCTTAATGTATCTTCATTGTTTTAGCCATTTCAAATTTGTGTAGGAATGGGTAGCTTCATTTTAAGTTGATGTAACAAGTAATTTTTTGCTAAAACGAGGGAGAATGGTATAAACAGAAAAAGTGTCTTGGGAATAGCCTGTGACTTGAAAATGGAAAACCGTGGACTGGAGCATTAATACGTTGGGCAGGATACTTGCCTTGCATTAGCTATTCAGGGCGAAGTTTAGATATCTTAAGAGGTCTTAGGTCTATCTTGTCTCTTTCTGCATTAACTTTTCCAGGCCTCTGCTTTGTTTCTGAACAATCCAAGGTAATTATGTCACATGATGACAAAGGTTCTTTAGCCAGCTATTCATATGACTTTGAATATTATGTTTGTTAAAAGAACCAAATAAATTATGTTAGAAGTTGAGTATCTCAGGTAGCATTTAACCTGGAAATTAACAGAATAGAAGTTAAAGCATTGCTTGGTTTGGATTATTTTTCCTTGTCTGTAGTTAAGATATTAGTAGAAAATTAATGGTTGGAGCTCTCATTGGACTAGAGGTATGTACCGAGTCTTATTGTTGATTTGGAAATCACTTTGTGTATACATATTTTTGTGTTGCTTAGGGTTAGAGGGAATATTCCATCTGCACAGCAGAGCCTGGCAAGCTACCTGTGTCGTATTTGATATGCCAAAAACCAGTAACAATTATAGACCTCATTCCCATGACCTGAAGGAATGGTTTGAGGCTCTTCGTGTTCCTGGAGTGAACAGATGCCTTTGGGCTGCACTAGCATGTGACAGGATTTTGGAGATTTACTGGTTCCTGCTGGAGCAAATCGATGAACAACGGGAAGACAAGTGATACAAGTGATAGGGTTAGAGGGTTTTTAAAATCATACTTAGTTGATTTATACAGTGGATTAATTCCTATTAAACCATTGTGCTAGCTGGAAATTGCTTGTTCTGGCCATCCTTCAACAACCCCCAGCTTTGTTTAGTCACAGACTAAACCAGCATGAGGCAGAAAATAGGAATTTAACAGCAGCTTATGTATTTTAAGTAACTCGTTGCCATCAAATTGTAAAAACAAACTTGATTTTCTTCTTAGTAAATGGAAAACATTGTTACTTATAGACTATAATATAGACACTATCTAATTTTAAAAATCTTCTAACTCAAGTAAAATTTTTTAGATTTGTTTGATAACCCCTTTAAAAATATGAACTTCGGGGCGGAGCTATAGTCCAGGGGGTGGAGTGCTTGCCTTGCACACGGCCGACCGGGGTTTGATCCCCGGCATCTCATATGGTCCCCCGAGCACTGCCAGGAGTGATTCCTGAGTGCAGAGCCAGGAGTAACCTCTAAGCATCGCTAGATGTGACCCAAAAGATATATATATATGTATATACGTATATATATGTATATATGTATATGTATATATGTATATATGTACCCAAAAGAGATATATATATGTATATACGTATATACATATGTATATATGTATATACGAGTTCATATATATATATGAACTCGTATATAGATACATGCTATTGACAAGCGGCCATTTTTAGCTCCAGTGCCTTTTTTTGTTTTGTTTTTGGGCCATAGAATTCAGGTCATCACTCCTGACTCTGTATTCAGGGATCATTTCTGGTGGGGCTTTGGTGACCGAATGTAGTGTGCCTGGGCTGGCCACGTTCAAGACAAGTCCCAACCCGCTCTACTTTCTTGCTCTTCAGTGTCTTTCTTGAATGTTTGTTATTGCCACTACATACAAATTCTCCCAGTTGCATTATAAAATCAGATCCGGCCCATTTAAATCTAGAAGCACATTTTTACAAATAAACGGTTGTACTATATGGTTTTTGGGTCACACCCGGCAATGCTCAGGGGTTACTCCTGACTCTGCACTCAGGAATTACTTCTGGCGGTGCACAGGGACCTATATAGGATGCCAGGGATGGAACCCAGATTATCCAAGTGTGAGGCAAACGCCCTACCTGCTGTACTCTCTCTCCAGCCCCCTCATTAGTAATATTAGCATTGTTTAATCCGGCCTGAGGGGCTGACTCTAAGGGCTAGACCATCCGATTTCCATGAGGGAACCTGGGCTTGAGCCCTAACATTGTTGTCACCAGAGCACTGCTGGGAGTAACCCTCCAATCACTACTGGTACACCCCAAAACAAAGTTTAGTCTATATGCATTTCTGTTGACGCCCAAACTTTTAGAATTTTAAAAATAAGTTGAGTTGACATTGCAAGTAATTAACTTATTCTCATTAGAATAGAACTGTTTCGTCGACCTAAGGCTTCATATCTGGTTTGTGTTCATAGTTCTCAAAGGCTTAGAAGAGTTCCAGGCTCTTAGTTTAGTTACACCCCCCCCAACTGTAACATTCTTTAAATGTGTACTAACAAGAGTAGAATTCAGTTTTATGATGTTTCTATGTCTTTAAATGTAAGGAAAATTGAGATAGCCAGTTATAAATGAAATACTAGTACAAACCTCTTCAGATTTACTCTACTTTATTCTGATTTTCTTTGAGAGTTTATGGGCGATCCACACACCAGGCCGTGGAGCTGCTGCCTGCAGGAACTGGTGCGGGGGGCTAGAGCCTCCCCCTGCCCGTGGAGCCATGCGCAGCCTGGTGAGCTCGCTCTGGCCCAGACTGGCATTTTATAAATGAAGAACTCATAAAAAGAACATTAGATACCTTCCTCGTTTTAAAACTGTTCAGAAGTAACATGTAGATCTGATACTAATCTCTTACCAGACTTAGCTAATGCTTAGCCCAAAGCGGTGTTTGCCAGGTAGGGGCAGTGTCAGGTGCAGGCGAGGGGTACTGTTTGTTTGCCTAGGGAGATTTCTCTGGGACACTGAGGAATTTTTTAAAAGGGGGGCAGTAAACAAAATAAGCAGTTGGATAGCTTTGGCTTAGAATGTGGCCTCTCTTGCTTGAAGAATAGCAAGTTCAGACAGTGCTACAGTGCTGTCTGAACATTGCGATAATGTTCATGTGAGTTTTTCTATAGTACTAGTATTTGCATTTCCTTAGTGTTTTCTTTTTTATAGGGTAAAGCTGACTCTAGAGGGTCTGGAAGAAGATGATGATGATAGATTATCTCCCACTGTTCTTCACAAAATGTCCAATAGTCTAGAGATATCCTTAATAAGTGACAATGAGTTCAAATGCAGGCATTCGCAGCCTGAGGTGTGGGTACGGCTTGCAGCCTGACCGCTGGACAGAGTATAGCATACAGACCATGGAACGGACAACCTGGAACTCATCTTTGATTTTTTTGAGGTGAGTCATTACTTAACTTGAGGTTGAGAACAAGAAATGCAGACATGAACTTATGTCTGTTTCTGTGTCATGAACGTAAAGCCGTAGTTGATGGAGCGTTTTGTGTGTGTTGTGAGCGATCAAGCCCAAAGTGTCATAAATGCAAGCGTTATTATCTACCATTAAACTGTGCAGTGGTCTCCTACAGCTCTTTAAGTTCACCATCTGTACATTTAAACAAGTTTTAAAAAACTTGGAATTAACAAATTTTCAAGTACTATCAAGAATATAATTAAGATTGGGCTGGATTAATAGTATAGCTGGTAGGGCACTTGCTTTGCATGCTGCTGACCTGGTTCAATCTCCAGCATCCCATAAGGTCCCCTGAGTAATTCCTGAGCACAGCCAGGTGTGACCCAAAAATTTAAAAAAAAAATTGTATATATAATTAAGATACTTTCCTTAGAATTTGTATTTGGGTGTTTTGTTTTCGTTTTTGGCGGGGAGGGGTTGTCTTTTGGGCCGTACCTGGCTGGGCTCCAGGGCTTTTGTGAGGTGCTGTCTTTCTGCTTGCAAAGCATGTGTTCAACCCATTGAACTGTCTCTGGGCCAAAATTAATGCTTTAAGTCAAGACACAGATGTCTTTTTATTTTTTTTTTTTATTTTTTTTTTTGCTTTTTGGGTCACACCCGGCAATGCTCAGGGGTTACTCCTGGCTCTGCAATCAGGAATTACTCCTGGCGGTGCTCGAGGGACCATATGGGATGCCGGGATCGAACCCAGGCCGGCACAGGCCAGCTGCATGCAAGGCAAACGCCCTACCTGCTGGGCTATCGCTCCGGCCCCAGATGTCTTTTTAATGTCTGTGGAGTTCCAAATATAAATGAATCGTAGGCAGCGGAACTTTTTTTCAGAGTCCTTGGTGGGCAACCTGATGTAACTATCAGGATTGAGACTTTAAGGCCCAGTTTATGGATAATTGAGGTATTTTATTATATAAGGGATTCATTGTAACCGTGGACTAATTTTTTTGGCAACTTCACTTGGTGATGTAAGTATGTAATAAGAATAATAGTCACTGTTAAAGTTGTTCAGAATCTGTGCTGCCAGCTCTTTAGAGATAATGTTTTGGTTTGGTTTGGTTTGGTTTGGTTTGGTTTGGTTTGGTTTTAGATGCCATACCCAGTCCTGCTCAGGGGTTATTCATGGTGGGGTTTGGGTGACCATATAGGGTGCCAGGGATTGAACCCAGGTCCACTGTGCAAAGCAGACACCCTACCACTCTAGAGGCAGTTGACACATATATATGAGTTTCCTGTTTTGCTAACATGTTCCCCACACTAATGTTGGGGCTTGCTCCATTGTGCTGTTAGTGATTATGGGTCCTGGTGTATTTAGACACTTGCTCTTAGCAGTTCTGTTTCCACTGGACAATGCTTGGAATCATTTTTTTTTTTTCCTTATGAGTCACACTCAGCAATGCTCAGAGCTTACTTCTGGCTCTGTACTCAGGAATTACTCCTGGCGGTGCTCAGGGGACCATATGGGATGCTGGGGATAGAACCTGGGTTGGCCACATGCAAGGCAAATGCCCTACCTGCTGTGCTATCGCTCCGGCCCAATGCTGGGAATCATTGAGGCTAGAAATGTGCCTTACGTATTATCTGCATATTACTCCACAACATGCAATGATATCTAGCCACAGGGTCTTAAAAAGTTCAAGATGAATTTATTTTTATTTTTATTTTTTTTTAGTTAGAACATATTTATTCTATTATTTTTTCTAGACTTATAGTTTTCTATTATATATGGGTTATGTCATATTAAAAAACACACATTTAGAAAGAATTCATGAAAATTTTCCTGACATAAGCATTACATGAATTTCATGTCCCTACAGATGGTATAGCTGGTAAGGCATTTGCCTTGTGTGTGTGTTCAAGCATAATTCAATATCTGGTACCCCATGTGGTCACCTGAATCTGACAGGATGATCTCTGAGTGTAGAGCCAGGAGTAAGCCCTAAGACAGCCAAGTGTGTCTTAGAAACTAGCAAATTTTATTCATTCTACACTAAAACTAAGAAATTAATTTACGGTAATAATTTTATAAGGAAATAACTAGTCAGGTTAAAAAATAACTGCTACTAAAAAGATAGCTTAAAATATGAGAAATACATTCTGAAATATTTGGAAGAGAACTATACTGGGAAATAAATATATAAAATATTTTATGTGAAAATATATTATAAAGAACAGTGATTTGTTTTATGAATATAATTCCATTTTAATCTTTTAGATTGATTAACAATGTTGAAAAACATTGAAGTTATAAAATAAAATTTCCCAGAGAAGTTGGTAAATTTTTGACTATTAAGCAAAAGGCAAAAGAGATAAAAGTAAAGTAAAAGTAAATTTAAATAAAGACATATAAAGGAAAGCAGATTAATTTTATTACATAATCTTTAGAATTTATGGAAAAGTACTGTGTAAACTTACTTTTTCATGGTTTTAGATATAAAAAGTAAATGATTGTCATTAGAGTCCAAAAATTGTTTATTTCCTAAGGATATTGGATTATTTTTTTTTCCAGATTAAAAGAGATTTTATTATTACACCATTTTAGACATACAATTGAAAGATGCCCATGTAGAGTTTTGGTTCTACAGTGCTCCAACACCCATCCCTCCACCCAAACCCATCTCCCATCACCAATGTCCCCCCTCCCTCCCCCTCCCACACCTCAACTACTTGGCGGGTTCTGTATGTCTTCTCTCTCCTCTCCATCTCTCCCTCCGCCAAACTTTCCTGCACATCGTGGAATGCAGTGCATCAAAGGACATCACTGTTTCCACTATTTTGATGGACCAGCGGCCGCTGACCTGGGCTCAAACTGGTTTTGCTCTGTTAATCTGGTCGTGAGGTAGGATCCCAGCGTCCGGACAGCAAAGGTGGTGGCTAGTGTGGTGGCGAGTCTCATCCGGCTGCTTCCGGGACCCCCCAGAGGCGATGGGCCCACTCCCAAAACCCATCTGTCCTCCCTGGAGCCCCATGGCCAGCTTAGCCGGGGAAAGCGTAGTTCCAGCTTCCCCAGGCGCGTCCAAGGCCCGCATCCTATGGCTGGTTGCCCAGGGCAGCTTCAAGAGGAATTTAAACCCATTAAGTAATACATGATTAAAACCTTTAGATAATTTGATTATGTCTTTTGACTTCCTTGATTATATGGAATTGCAAGTGTTTATTTTTTGAAAGCACTATAGTAAAACCTTCTTATGAAGTATTTGGTGGGCACTATAGTAAAACCTTCTTATGAAGTACTTGTTGGGCACTATAGTAAAACCTTCTTATGGAGTATTTGGTGGGCACTATAGTAAAACCTTCTTATGAAGTACTTGGTGGGCACTATAGTAAAACCTTCTTATGGAGTATTTGGTGGGCACTATAGTAAAACCTTCTTATGAAGTACTTGTTGGGCACTATAGTAAAACCTTATGAAGTATTTGGTGGGCACTATAGTAAAACCTTCTTATGAAGTATTTGGTGGGCACTATAGTAAAACCTTCTTATGAAGTACTTGTTGGGCACTATAGTAAAACCTTCTTATGAAGTATTTGGTGGGCACTATAGTAAAACCTTCTTATGAAGTATTTGGTGGGCACTATAGTAAAACCTTCTTATGAAGTATTTGGTGGGCACTATAGTAAAACCTTCTTATGAAGTATTTGGTGGGCACTATAGTAAAACCTTCTTATGAAGTATTTGGTGGGCACTATAGTAAAACCTTCTTATGAAGTGCTTGTTGGGCACTGTAGTAAAACCTTTTTTTTTTTTTTTTTTTTTTTTTTGGGTCATACCCGCGGCGGCTTAGGGGTTACTCCTGGTTCTGCACTCAGGAATTACTCCTGGCGGTGCTTGGGGGACCATATGGGATGCCGGGGATCGAACCCAGGCCGGCACAGGCCAGCCGCGTGCAAGGCAAACGCCCTACCCGCTGGGCTATCGCTCCGCCCAGTAAAACCTTCTTATGAAGTATTTGGTGGGCACTATAGTAAAACCTTCTTATGAAGTATTTGGTGGGCACTATAGTAAAACCTTCTTATGAAGTATTTGGTGGGCACTATAGTAAAACCTTCTTATGAAGTATTTGGTGGGCACTATAGTAAAACCTTCTTATGAAGTACTTGGTGGGCACTATAGTAAAACCTTCTTATGAAGTACTTGGTGGGCACTATAGTAAAACCTTCTTATGGAGTGTTTGTTGTTGGGCCACTCCCAGGGCAGTCATTGGCTGCTCCCAGTCTGCTGCATGGGGACTTGCTCCTGGCGCTTTTGGGGAGTCATGTACAAGAGGTTGAATCTGGGCCCTGCATGCACAGTGTGCCGACTAGTCATTCCAGCCGTCTCAAGTGCCATCATTAGGTTTCTGCGTGCTTTTACTTCACTCCCATCCCTTCACCAGTGCACATTTCCCACCGCCAATGTCGAGTTCCCTCCTGCCCCTTCCTCCGACTATAATTAGATCTTAAGTAGTACAGAACTTAGGTATGGTTTAAAAGAGATGTCTGTTGAATGCGTTTGGTTTCTTTTTGGGTCATTTCTTTTAATGCTCTCTTGAGCAGCTTGATTTCATTTGGCCACTAGTTTGGGGAATATTATTTTATTTATACACAAGGCTAAAAATTGCCAGTATAATTTCAGAGTGAGAAATCACCTAACATTCCCCAAGCACTGCCAGGAGTAATTCCTGGGTGCAGAGCCAGGAGTAAACCCCTGAGCATTGCCGGGTGACCCAAAAAGCAAAAAAAAAAAAAAAAAAAAATCACCTAATAGTTTAGAAGATCAGAATTGTAAATCAGCTGAATTAGGATTAATGCACAGCATAAGCTCTTCATGTATCTTTAAGGGAAATGTATCATTCTAACAAGAAAACCATCCAAATGCCTGAGTATAAATTTGATGGTACTTCTAGTATCTGTCTTCCTCCATAAATGTTGTTGATTTTGTCTTTGGGAATGGGTGGAAACGTTGGGCTTTAATCAGTGGTACTCAGAGGCCACTCCAGCCTCTCTTTGGTAACCCTCCTGGCATTCATTATTCAGGGAGCCATATGCAGTGCTAAAATGGAACTGGGGTCAGCTTATCCCCGGAAGCGTCTCTACTACTGATTCTGTTTCACTTGAATGTAGTTTTTGATTTCTAGGTAGACGATACTAAGGTATATGAATTCATACACTCTTTTGCTTTTTCAGGAAGATCTCAGTGAACATGTAGTTCAGGGGGGGGCCCTTCCTGGCCATGTGGGTACAGCTTGCCTCTTATCATCCACCATTGCTGAGAGTGGAAAGAGTGCTGGAATCCTTACTCTTCCTATTATGAGCAGAAATTCCAGAAAAACTATAGGCAAAGTGAGAGGTAAGCCTGGAAAGTAGGATGGCCCTTTGGTTTCTTCCTGGTTACTGTGTTTTGGGGGAGAAGGAGGGGGTCTCCAAGCAGTGTTCAGGGGTCCCTCCTGGCATAACTTAGCTCAACTGTGTTGACTGGGCAGTTCAGTGCCTGGGTCTGGTGATCTGGTACTACTTGAACCTGGCAGTGCCAGGGGCCTCCAGGGCTGCATGTAAATGTGCTGATGTGAGCAGGAACCAGTGTCCAGGAGCAAGCTTGGAACCTTATTGCTTGCCAGGCTGCACTCCAGCTCCTTGAGCTCCCTAACCCAGATGACGCTTTATTGAAAGGCACATGTTAAGTTATTTCATTAGTTTCAAAGTAAGCTTATGAGAATGGTGAAGATTAACGGTTTGATTTAGAATATTAACTAAATCAGTAACTCAAAGGATATTAAGTAATCTGGAAGTTTTACTTTGACTCAGTTTTGGGTTAGTGGTTTTCTGATTGATAAAGATGAACTGTGCTGGCTTAAGTGTATTTTCAGGTAACTGCACTGATGATAATTTGAATTTTTTCCCTCCCCCTTTTATTTTTTCCTGCAAAGTTGATTATATAATTATCAAGCCATTACCGGGTTATAATTGTGACATGAAATCTTCGTTTTCCAAGTATTGGAAGCCAAGGATACCATTGGATGTTGGACACAGAGGTGCAGGGAATTCCACAACAACTGCTCAGTAGGTTGAATGTGAACTTTAGCGTTTGGTAGCTTACACTTGAGATGGTTTGACTAAAAGTCAGATGATTCTTTTTTTTCGTACCATGGAATTTAAGTATGATTCAATGTTTAGCTCTCTTCATTTAAGTTCATTAGATAACCAATTCTCTCCTAAGCTTCTGGTCGCTCTTTAATATTCTCCTGAATCAGTGATCAGAGGATGTTGAAATTAGCGCTGGGCGGGAGGCGGGATGAAGAAAAAGCTTCAGCTCAGTGGCTTCACTGCTTCTGTGTCGTGTCCTGCCTGTTGGTGTATCGCCCTCGCTGGGTCTGTTTCCTCACCTGCTCCCAGGCTTCCACCAGTTGGCATGCCAGCGAGTTCCCATTCCCTGTGCCTGCCGGTGCTGAATCACCAGGCACCTCCTTGTGGGGAAGAGGTTTCTGTGTATGTTTGTGCTTTTTCATGCCGTTGTGACTTGGGCTCCATGCTTACAGGGAGGAATGTAGGAAATACATATATTTGGCTTGGAATACAACCCTTAAAACATGTAGTTTTGGAATAAATGACCTAGCCGGCAGTTGCTGCCTTTTCTTTTCTTTCTTTCTTTTTTTTTTTTTTTTTTTTTGCTTTTTGCTTTATGGGTCACACCCAGCGACACACAGGAGTTACTCCTGGTTCTTCACTCAGGAATTACTCCTGGCGGTGCTCAGGGATCTTATGGGATGCTGGGGACCAAACCCGGGTCTGCTGCGTGCAAAGCAAACGCTCTGCCTGCTCTGCTATCACTCCAGCAGTTGCTGCCTTTTTGAGGGAAATAAAATAAGCCTCAATGTAGAGATTTATGTATCGTTTCCAGGTCTTTGGACTATGATCATGTGTCAAACAAAAGAGAACTATTTCCATTGTTGAAAATGTGGTTAACTTCTGTGTTACGTTTACTATTACATATGTTTTCTTGTCTATTGTATGCCATAACTATTTCTACATGTTCTCTTTTAGGCTTGCTAAAGTACAAGAAAATACTATTGCTTCTTTAAGGAATGCTGCTAGTCATGTAAGTGACTCTTGCTTATTTTTTTTTCTTTTGGGTCACACCCGCAATGCTTAGAGGTTACTCCTGACTCTGCACTCAGGAATTACTTCTCTCAGTGCTCAGGGGACCGTATTGGATGCCTGATATCGAACCTGGGTCAGCCCCGTGCAAGGCAAACACCCTACCTGCTGTGCCGTCGCTCTAGCCCTTCAAGTATATAGCTTCAGATTTCAACATCTCTGTCTCTGCTACATTCTCATCTAGTTTCTGAAGTTGGACTCTCCGTCCAGCACCACGGTGCTGACCCCCTTTTACCTGTTTGGTATTTTTAAAGCTGCTTTGTACAAACAGCACTTGCGAGGTTGTTTCATTGACAAGAATTAGATTAGTACATAGCTACATGTACTAATGTCTGTCTGTGTTCAAGAAAGTGGGTACCATGCTTTCTGGAAGCTTCTTGTTTGTTTTGGGGCCAGACCTGGTGGTGCTTAGGGCTTACTCCTGGCTCTACTCTGGTGGGTCACTCCTGGTGGATTTGGGCGACCCTGAATAATACTATGGGTCATACTGGAGCTTGAACCTAGGTTGACCACTGTGTGCAGGGCAGCATCTTTCTTGTTTTATCTCTCTGGCCTCAACTGCTTGTGAACTTTTTTTTTTTTTTTTTTTTTTTTTTTTGGGTCACACCCAGCAGTGCTCAGGGGTTACTCCTGGTTCTGCACTCAGGAATTACTCCTGGCGGTGCTTGGGGGACCATATGGGACACCGGGATCGAACCCAGGGCCGGCACAGGCCGGCTGCAAGGCAAACGCGCCTACCCGCTGGGCTATCGCTCCGGCCCCTGCTTGTGAACGTTTTAATTTAATTTAATTTAATTTAATTTTATTCATTTATTTATTTATTTATTTATTTATTTATTTATTTATTTATTTATTTGCCTTTTGGGGTCACACCCGGCAATGCTCAGGGGCTACTCCTGGCTCTGCACTCAGGAATTACTCCTGGCGGTGCTCGGGGGACCATATGCGATGCCGGGGATCGAACCCAGGTCGACAGAGGCCGGCTGCGTGCAAGACAAATGCCCTACCCGCTGGGCTATCGCTCCAGCCCCATGGTTTTTTTTTTTGTTGTTGTTGTTTGTTTTTGGGTCACACCCGGCAATGCTCAGGGGTTTCTCCTGGCTCTGCACTCAGGAATTACTCCTGGCAGTGCTCGAGGGACCATATGGGATGCTGGGAATCGAACCCGGGCTGGCATAGGCCGGCCGCGTGCAAGGCAAACACCCTACCCGCTGGGCTATCGCTCCGGGCCCACTCACATTTTAATTTTATTTTTTATTTTATTTTTTTTTTTTTTGCTTTTTGGGTCACACCCGGCAATGCTCAGGGGTTTCTCCTGGCTCTGCACTCAGGAATAACTCCTGGCGGTGCTTGGGGACCATATGGGATGCCGGGGATCGAACCCGGACGGCATGGGCCGGCTGCGTGCAAGGCAAACGCCCTACCCGCTGGGCTATCTCTCCGGCCCCACATTTTATTTATTTTTTTTTTTTTTGCTTTTTTGGGTCACACCCGGCGATGCTCAGAGGTTACTCCTGGCTATGCACTCAGGAATTACTCCTGGCGGTGCTCGGGGACCATATGGGATGCCGGGATCGAACCCGGGCCGGCACAGGCCAGCCGCGTGCAAGGCAAGCGTCCTACCCGCTGGGCTATCGCTCCAGCCCCCACATTTTAATTTTAATGCATTGCTTTGTTACATAGAAGATGCAAGAACACATTTACTCTAAGAGGGAATATTTCTTGTATTTTCTTGGGATTTCTGATCTTAATGTTTAATGTTTTTGTTTATTTATTTATGGGGTCACATCTGGCAGTGCTGATGGCTTTCTTCACTCAGTGTTCAGGGATCAAACCAGGGTTGGCATTTTGTAAGGCAAATGCCTTAATATCTGCATTTATTTTTCCATCCCTTCCTGGGATTTCTTTAATCATTTCACTAGGAAGCAGTCTTTATTTATTTATTGCTTTTTGGGTCACACCCAGTGATGTTCAGGGGTTACTCCTGGCTCTGCATTCAGGAATTACTCCTGGTGGTCCTTGGGACCATATGGGATGCCGGGGATCTAACCCGGGTCGGCTGCATGCAAGGCAAACACCCTACCCCTGCGCTCACTCCAGCCCCGGAAGCAGTCTTTAAACAACTTTCGATTATTGGCTCAAAGATAGAGCAAGACAGAGAACTAGATCTGGACAATTTTCTCTAGTCTGCATTAATAGTTTAAAATCGAAATATTTATACTACTTCAAAACATATTTCAAGTGAAGACTATACTTAGGTATTTGTATTTAGATGCATGGTTAAGGGTAGGAAGAAAACATTGGAATCATAGCATCCTTTTTTGAAACACCACTGGTTTTGAGTAATTGAGGCAAGGAACATTTTACACTAAATGTTGCTGTTAACATTTTTAGTTTATTCATAGTTACTTTGAAATATAGAAGAAAGTAAGTGATTTTGTGGAACACTTTTAAAATGTTATCAGTGGGGCCGGAGAGATAGCACAGCAGGTAAGGCATTTGCCTTGCACGTGGCCGACCCAGGTTCGATTCCGGCATCCCATATGGTCCCCCGAGCACCGCCAGGAGTAAATTCTGAGTGTAGAGCCAGGAGAAACCCCTGAGCATAGCCGGGTGTGACCCAAGAAGCAAAAAAAAAAAAAGTGTTATCAATTTATATTCTGCATATAGCTTCATTTTATTCATTTTCTTAACTCATTTTACAGAATGATAGAGGATTACAGTGAGCTTTTTAGCTTTTGTCAGCAACTGCAACTTTACTTGGGGTGGGGGGCAGGGGTTAGTCTTTGGACCACACTTGGCTGTGCTGCCCGGCTGCTCCCGACACATGCTTGGGTCTCCCCAGAGGTACCCCCTCCTGTTTGTGGTTCGGGTGTCCGGCTGAAATACGCAGGGCAAGGCGGCCCTGTGTACCAGCTTCTGCTAGGCTCCGTATCTGCCAGTAGCAGTGGTAGGAGGTAGTACGCAGGAAGACCACTGGCGCAGAAAGGCTCTAGGGGTGTTCGGTTCTGTCCCATTCCCCACCAGCAATGAGTGCCTGTGTGATTGCGATAGCTCCGTGAGCTGGAGCACATGGTTTGCATGCAGGAAACCTGGATCCCCAGCACCACACAAGCCCCTGAACACCACAGGAGTGACCCTAAGGTACTGCCAGGTGTAGCCCCAAGATCTATGAGTAAGTTATATAGATGTGTTGTTTTAAAAAGAGAGATTAATATTGATTATTTTTGTTAGGGTGCAGCCTTTGTAGAATTTGACGTCCATCTTTCAAAAGATTTTGTGCCTGTGGTATATCATGACCTGACCTGTTGTCTCACTATGAAAAAGGTATGTTGAAATTCCTTCCTTTTTAAAACACATATAAAATTGTAAAACAGGAAGTTTGTTTCCTACTTCCTATTAGAATTAGGAATTAGTAGAATTAGTCTGCTTGTTTTCTTAGCAAGTTGCCGATTTTTCTTCTCAAGCTCCTGCGTCAGTGAGAAAGTGATGAGACGGAAATATTCATTTCCTAGCTTAGGGTCTGTGGACTGCTGGCTTGGCTTTTCTTGGAGAATATTTAACTGAAAGCCATTCTGCATGGTGTTTCTGTCAGTCTGTCGCTCTTCCTATTTGAGGCAGCAGAGGTAGCTGTCATTGTTCCTTCTGTCCCTTTCACACTTTCACATTTACAGGCTAATAGGATTCGATAGAAGTGCTAAGAATCACAGTGAAAAATACAGTTGGTAGCTAAAGAGATAACCCAAAAGGTGCCAGTGCGTGCTTTGCGTTTGGGAGGTATGGCATGATCCCAGCCGCTCTGTGGTCCCCTGAGCACCACTGGACGTGACCTCCGAGCTCTGCAGGTTGTGACCTAGTATCCCAAAAGAAAATTGGAAAAGTGTTTCGAGCCAGTGATAGAACCTCCCTGGAGCTTAGACAAGCACTAGGGAGATAGAAATATTCAGAACGAAACAGTAAGAAATATTTGGTACTTGGTATCATAAGGAATTTAAGCAGCCGGAGACAAGGGATTTGGTGACATTGGGCAAAGGGAAGATGAGCGTGAGCTGAAATGGAGATGAGTGGAGAGGGAGGGCAAGGCAGAGCGAAAAGTCTCAGAAGATTTGCAGAATTAGAGTTGTACAAGATAAGTGATGCAAAAAAGAATTGTACAGGTTTCTTTTTGTGATAATTAGGTAGTACCTAAACTAAATACACTTCTAACCCTGTGATTTCCAGGGGGCTTAAATTAGGAGCATTCATTTGGCATTGGGCTTTGTTTTTCATTATTATTATTATTTTTATTATTATTAGTTTTTGGGTCACACCTGGCAATGTTCAGGGGTTACTCCTGGCGGTGCTCAGGGGACCTTCTGGGATGCTGGGGATCGAACCCGGGCCAGCATTAGCCGGCCACGTGCAAGGCAACCGCCCTACCCGCTGGACACTATCATTCCAGCCCCCTTATCGTTAAAATGTTTTCATTGAAATCACAGCTATTTCAGCACTGTGACTTAAGTACAGGAGTAGGGCCCAGACCACACACGCCGCCGTCCCCAGCTTCCGTCACACTCTTCACCCGGCCTCCTTAGCGACATCATTATTTTGGTTGTTATAATTTGACTTTCATGTTTGCAATGTATTGGCTTTGACCTAACAGTTTTAATAAATGCAGTTATCTCACCTCTACAACCCAAAGTTTTAAAACTGCCTTGGGTATCTTTTTTGTTGAGTTGATTTAAAAGTATAGCTTAAGGGCTGGGCCGCTGTACCAGAGGATTCCTGCAGCAGTTTAAGTATATGGCAAAGCACAGGGCTGTCTGCCGCCACTTCTCATCTGGTGTGGATTTGGATAAGAATCACGTGGGAAAGACCGGCTGTTTCTGCGAACTGGCGTTAAGGCAGAAAGAAAGAGAATGGCGCCTATTTCAACAGCACAGTAAATACAGCCAGTCGGAAGGAGCAGAAACATTCATGCTAAGCGGCATAGAAGGGGTGGAATGGTAAAGGATAATAAGCCAAGCCTAAGAGTAATGACCTAAATGTATCTTATTTGTTAAAGATTACAATTCTTTTTTTTTTTTTTTTTAATTTTATTATTTTCCCCCCAAATATCATTACACCATTTTAGACATACAATTGAAAGATGCTCATGTAGAGTTTTGGATCCACAGTGTTCCAACACCCATCCCTCCACCCAAACCCATCTACCATCACCAATGTCCCCACCTCCCTCCCCCTCCGCCCCAACCACCCGGCAGATTCTGTATGTCATTTCTTTCGTCTTTATATCTCCTTCCCGACAAACCTTCCTGTTCTTCGTGGAATACAGTGCATTAAATGACATTACTGTTTCTCAAGCGGCCGCGCGATCTGGGCTCAAATTGGTCTTGCTCTGTTGATCTGGTCGTGGGTCAGTTTCTCAGCGTCCGGACAGCGAAGATGGTGGCTAGTGTGGTGGGCGAGTTTCATCTGGCTGCTTCCGGGACCCCCAGAGGCGATGGGCCAACACCCAAAACCCATCTGCCCTCCTCGGGATCCCATCGTCAGCTGGGCTCGGCGCGAGCCGGCTCCAGCCTCCCCAGCCGCTTGCGAAGCTCTGCATACTGGTTCCCGGGCAGTTCCTGGGCGGGTCCACCAGGCTCGGCAAAATGGAGGAGGGGGAGTGGCTTAACCCTGACTCCATCTGGCGAATTCCCAGTGATTCCCGCTTCTGGGAGCCGCCTACCTGGGCTCAAACTGGTCTTGCTCAGTTGATCTGGTCGTGGGTCAGTTTCTCAGCGTCCGGACAGCGAAGATGGTGGCTAGTGTGGTGGGCGAAGTTTCATCTGGCTGCTTCCGGGACCCCCAGAGGCGATGGGCCAACACCCAAAACCCATCTGCCCTCCTCGGGATCCCATCGCCAGCTGGGCTCGGCGCGAGCCGGCTCCAGCCTCCCCAGCCGCTTGCGAGCTCTGCATACTGGTTCTACAATTCTTTTTAACACCGTGCTGAAGTTGAATCTAGATGAGTTAATTAGGGAGTGAAAGTAATATAGATGATGAACTTAAGTTGGTGTTTTTCTTATGAAACCAACTCACGTTCATTGCAAAAAAAATGCAAGTCATTCAGACAATTTAGGGGACAAAAAATGAATCTTTTCTTTCCCTCTCTCTTCGGTGTTAACTACCCTTTAAGTTTTTTGTCTCCCTTATTCTTAAGTTCCTTGTATATTTTTCTAGAAAAAACTATGCATACCCGGCTTCATGTCTGATGAGCACAAATGACTAAGTGCAATGCAAGTGTTGTTGATGGCAGGACAGGAAGTGAGCGGGCGTGGACGGGCGGGCAGCCACAGAGTTGCCTTGCTGCGGGCGGGCTGTGCTGTCCAGGCTGTTGGCCCTAGAAGGGGCTCCAGAGCCACCTGTGCCGGCTGCACCTCAGGCCATGTGGTCTCCATCTGGGAGCTTCTCCCTGGCCTCTGGGCTTTCAGGGGCGGAGGTTGTTATGCTCAGGTCTGGAGCTGTGCGCTGCAGGAAAAGGGAAACGTCAATTCCAAGACAGTGAAGCAAGGGAGACAGTTTTTCCATGACAGTTGATTTCTGTGGGGTTTTATTTATTCATTCGTTCATTTATTTATTTGTTTTGCTTTTTGGGTCACACCGGTAATGCTCAGGGGTTTCTCCTGGCTGTGCTCAGGGGACCATATGCGATGCCGGGATCAAACCTGGGCCGGCATGGGCCGCCACATGCAAGGCAAACGCCCTACCCGCTGGGCTATATCGCTCCGGCCCCTGTGGGTTTTTTTTTTTAAACCAAACTAAAGATTTAGTATTGTTTAGGAACTAAAAAGTTAATTCGTTTTATTTTGTTCTTCTGTATTAGAAAAGGTTTCTGTCACACAATGCTCCAACACCATCCCTCCACTCGGTGCACATTCCCCACCAGGGAGCCTTTACCCTTCTGCCCACCCCCGACCCCAGTTTGTCTCTGTGGCAGACACCTTCCCTTCTCCCTCTCTCCCCCATTGGGCATTATGGGTTGCAGGACAGTTACGAGAGGTTATCATGCTTGTTCCTTTACCACTTCCAGCTGCCAGTTCTTACCCAGAGTGGTCATTTACCGCTATCTTTGTTATAGGGCCAGGCGTTTGGTCCGCAGTTGGCAGTCTGCTTCAACCGCTTGGGGAAAGGCAGTTGAGATAGCGCAGGGACCACTGTGATAAAAAGTTATTTTTCATAGTATGAGCTGGGAGAGGTGGTGCTATGTAAGGAGCCCCTTCCTCGCTCACCCGGAATCAGTGTATTATAACTTGGGTTTGTTTATCCTCTTTATTTTCTTTTTAGAAATTTGATGCTGATCCAGTTGAACTATTTGAAATCCCAGTAAAGGAATTAACATTCGATCAGCTTCAGTTGTTAAAGGTTAGTAGCATGAGACATAAGCTTTCCTTTTTGCTTCAGGCTGTTTGTTCTTGCCTGTATATGGTATCAATTATCTTTACTCTGGAGAGGACTGTAAATTGTAAAAGGGTAATTTAGATACTGCAGTACTTGGAATTCATGCTAATCCATCTGTTTTCTTGTTTTCTGAGGACCCCATTGATTTTTGCTTTCAGGAAGGGGCCAGATCCTAATAATTGTTTATAAATTATGGGATTCACCCTTATCATAGTCTTAGATTGCCTCTGATCTACTTTAGGTCTTTATATTATACGTGTCACTTTTTATCACTACCCTCTTATGCTATAGTTTTAACATGTTAATATCTAAGATCTTAGTTTTGTTGCCACCATGTAACTGCCTGATCCATCTCCCTGTTACTGTTAGATACCTAATAATGATGGATTGAGAATAGTTTCCTAACGTGAATTTTTATGTTCTTCCCTACTCAGGTATTTGCTTATGATCTTATGTGTATTTATACACATAGAAAATATATATAGTGGTTAGTATTTATTCTTTATTTTTTGTTTTGTTTTTGGGGGCCACATCTGACAGTGATCAGGGCTTACTTTTTGGCTCTGCTCTGGGGTCACTCCTGAGAGTGACCCTGTGTGGTGCTGGGGATGAACTGGGGTCAGCTTCCTGCAACGCAAGAGACTTGCTTTTTATTTTTTTCCTTTCCTTTGTTTGTTTTGGGGCCATACATAGTGGTACTCAGGGCTTATTCCAGGCAGGGTTCAGAGGACCATATGCAAGGCCGGGATTAAATCATGTACAAGATCAGCCATGTGCAAGGCAAGCACTCTACGTACTATATTATCTCTCTGGCCCTTAATAAACTCAGAAATCTATGTTTTATATTCTTACCTCACTTGATAGATTTTCAAATTACAGTTTTATTCACCATATCTTCATAAACTGAATTCTTTATCTTACTGTCTTTTGTGTATGTTTTTTAGCTCACTCATGTGACTGCTTTAAAATCTAAAGATCTGAAAGGTACGTACTAATAAGGAAGCAGCTTTTATTTTATTTTAAAAATTCTTTTCTTATCCATTGTAACATTCTTAGTCACTTAATTGAATGTAATAGTCTGTTAAATGTAATTTTATGTATACTTAAACGCTATTTTTATTTTCAAATGCATGTATTGTATGTGTACTATAATAGTTATTATTGGCTTTTATGAGTTTTCTTAGTTATATGATCCAAGTTCTGTATAATTTTGAGCCTGTCAGCCTTTCCAGCCATATTAACCAATTACAAAGTTGTGAATAGAAAGTTGGCGTCAGAGCCAGGACTTAAAATCTGGCGCCAGCATTTGCCTGCCACGGTGCTGGGTGATTGGTCTGTTTCCTCAGCACCTGTCCTGTCTACAAAAGCTTTGTGCTACCTTGTTGGTTTTCTTTGTTTGTTTTTTTGTTTTTTGCTCTTTTGCTTTTTTGGGTCACACCCAGCATGCTCAGGGCTTACTCCTGGCTCTGCGCTCAGGAATTACTTCTGGCACTGCGTGGGGACCATATGGGATACCAAGGATCGAACCTGGGTCGGCCACATGGAAGGCAAACGCCCTACCACGTTCATTTTTATTCTCATGGAATTTAATGGTCTGTACCTTTGATTTCAAATTTTGTTCTTGTTTTGGGGCCACACCATGAGATGCTCAAGGGTTACTACTGGCTCTGCACTCAGGAATTAGCCCTGGTTGTGCCTGGGGTGGCCATTAGGGATTGAGCCCAGGTCAGCCACATGCAAGGCAAGCGCCCTACCCACTGTTCTCTTCAGGCCCTTATTCAGATTTATCATCTCCTTTCTTTAACCTTTTATTTTTGTCTTTTGTTTATTTTGTGATGCCAGGGTCAGCCCTAGGGCTTCCTGCGTGCAGTGAAGTGTTGGGATATCAAACTGGATCTCCAGCCCTAACACCGTGTTTTCGTTCTTCTTTTGGATTCTGGGCCACAACGAGCAGTGTTCAGGGTTTATTCCTCTGCTCTGGAGATGAGGTGGTACTGGGGGTTGAACCCCATCCTCCCACCAGGCTGAGATGCCCACCCACTCTCCGAGTATCCTCTGACCCCTTAACCTTTGTTTTAATACATGCACTGTCAGTATTTAGTATTTTATATTCCCAGAAATATTTATTGTGCACTACATGTACTCAGTAAATTAATAAATTCCTTTGGGAAAATATAGATCACTGTTTGTGACTAATTTTTAAAAGAGTTACCATTTACTAAGAATATTACTATCTAGCCACAAAGCATGGTGTTTGTATTAAATGTTATAAGCTATATTGATCATAAAGGGTTCTTATTTAGGTTTTAATGGATAAAAATAATGAATTCAATAGCCTTCAAAAGTACTGTTTATGAAAGATTTGCACAATTACTTCAGCGTCTCTCCTTTTTTCCCCCTAAGAATTTAGGAATGTATCTTAGTGATAAAATGGCATTTTATCTCCTGAGATTTTGTAATTTAAAATTTCAGAATCTGTGGTAGAGGAAGAAAATTCATTTTCTGAAAATCAGCCATTTCCTTCACTTAAGATGGTAAGTCCCTTAAGTAAACTGGAACAAAGCTTTCTCGTTAACAGGCATGGAGTTTTCAACGATAGCAGTAGCATAAATTTGTCATTGATGCTTTTTAGACAAGATAAATTATTTAGTGGGTACTTTTTAAAAAAAATAAGGAATTTACTCAAGGAAAGGAAATCCATGTGTTTTTGTTCATTAAGGAAGGAACAGGGAAAGATGGAAGAGGGAGATGGATGATTTGGTGGGGGCTCGAGTGAGCACTTTTGTAGTATTTTAAATTTTCATTTCGTTTTTGGAGAGAATCATTTCTCTGGGCAAGAAAATTAGCATCGGGCCGGAGCGATAGCCCAGCGGGTAGGGCGCTTGCATTGCACGCGACCGGCCCATGCCTGCCCAGGTTCTATCCCCGGCATCCCATATGGTCCCCTGAGCACCGCCAGGAGTAATTCCTGAGTGCAGAGCCAGGAGAAACCCCTGAGCATTGCCCCGTGTGACCCAAAAAAAGCAAAAAAAAAAAAAAAGAAAAAGAAAAGAAAGAAAATTAGCATCCTGGTTACATAGGCAGATGAAGAAATGAGTCTTTTAAACATTACAATAGCTAAACTAGACAAAATTCATAAAGGAATCCCTTTGACAGTACTAGACTAACTTCCCTGGATGCCTGATATTGTCCTTGCCCGAAGACTGCATCTGATTTTGTCCCTGCTGGCTCTCTTGTCTTTCTGACCATTTTCTGGTAGTTTCAGCTATAGTAGATTTCTTAGGCAAAGTAAGTCATTGCAGTTCATCACACTTGATTATTTTACTCTACAAAAAGTTGCTACAGAAAGGAAAGAGAGAAGAACTGGAGCGCGACACGTAGTGTCTGAGTTGCACGTGGTCAAACAGGTTTGATCCCTGAGCAGAGCCAGGAGTCAGCCCTGAGCGCTCACCTGATGTGTCTAAAAAGAGAGCCCTAGAACATACCTTTAAACTTGTGAGGGCCAGAGAGACCAGAAAGGGAGATCACCGCACCTGATTCCCCATGCCTATCGGCAGTGATCCCGATTGCAGAGCCTGGAGTAAGCCCTGACCATCTCTGGGTGTGGCCCAAAAGATTAACAGCTATATTCAGGCTGGAGAAAAAGCGCTACAGGCCTAGGGCATGCTTTCTACAACTGAAGCCTGGATTGGATCCCCAGCACCATAACCCCTGAGCGCTTCAGGGTATATAATCCAAAACCCTTGTTTGGGAGCTGCAGTCTTATTTTTGGCCACATCTGGCGATGCTCAGGGTTACTCGTGGCTGTACAGTCAGGGATTATGCCTTTTGGTGCTCAGGGGACTGTATGAGATGCTGGGGATGGAACCTAGGTCAGCCGCATGCACGGCAGATGCCCTACCCACTGTCCTCCATGCCTGATGCTACATGGCAGGTACCGCCAGGGCTGGCATAGCTGGCTATATATGCTGGGCTGGCACAGCCACTGAGCACTGTCGTGTGTATCCCCTAATCCCCCACCCCCAAAAAAAAAAAAAGCAAAGACATGACTTGAGGGGCGATGGCCTAACAGACCAGAATGTACACCCTCCTCCACAGCCTGGTTTGATCCCAGAACCACCTGCTCTCCTGACTATCGTTCCAGGACTAGTGTCCTCCCCCTGCCCAGCTCCACTGGCTTGAGTCCAGCTTCCCCCATCGCTGCCAGCACAAAGTGTGTAAAACATTTGACAACTTTTTATTAGGTAAATAACCTAATCATATATAAATACTCATTCATTCACTTTGCCATCACTATAATTTAATCAAAGATTTGTAACACTGCAGCGATCCCTGAGTGCAGAGCCAGGAGTAAGCCCTGAGCCAAAAAGCCCAAATAACGATTGCAGTCTGAACCTTAAGCAAATGATTCTTATTAGTCATCAGAGAAGAGTAGCAATGTCCGCACGTTAAACTGAATCTAAATCTTTTTAATAGGGTACTTTTAGTGCAGCTCGTTAGGGTAGACCAGGCAGTGCTCAGAAATCAGATTCCTAAGTGATGATTTTTATTATTTGCTACTGTTATATAGCAAGGTTTTTATAGTCTGTTACAAATACTATGCATGTTAAGTAATTTCTCTACCTTTGACATTAAAAATGTGTTTCGCATAATTTTGCTCTGTTTTGGGCCAGAGCGATAGCCCAGCGGGTAGGGCGTTTGCCTTGCATGCGGCCGGCCTGTGCCGGCCCAGGTTGGATCCCCGCGTCCCATATGGTCCCCGAGCATCGCCAGGAGTAATTCCTGAGCAGAGAGCCAGGAGTAACGCCTGAGTTTCGCCGGCGTGACCCAAAAAAAAAAAAAAGCAAAAAAAAAAATAAATAAATAATTTTGCTCTGTTTTGTTGTATGTTTGCTGTTCTTCATGTTTCAGACTTCTGCAAGTCTTTTTGTAGGTTAAAACACCGCACCTTGTATTTTCAGTTGAACTTCCCAGTTAATAACTGTCAAAATGATAAAAAAAAAAAAGGTTAAATAATATATAGCCGTTAGATAAATTGGTACCGTATTGTTTGTTATATAGAAAGAGCCTTACTTAGGAACTCTGAAATCTTATTTGGAGATGGCATCTTTTCAGGGAGTATCAGATGCTCTGTCGCACGTTCATTGATTTACAGAAAGCCTTTGATTCTGTGGAGACTGAAGCAGTCATTGAAGCCCTAGCCAAACAGGGTGTTCAAACCCAATACATCAAGATCCTTTGTGAGCTGTATTACGGATTCACCACCAGGATCTCACCATTCTACAAAGAAGTGATCATTGATGTCAAAAGAGGGGGTTCGACAGGGTGATACCATTTCACCAAAACTCTTCAGCGCCACCCTCGAGAACATCATGCGACAATTAGAATGGGAAGGAATGGGAGTGAAGATAGATGGTCGACAACTACACCACCTCCGCTTCGCTGATGACATCGTTCTAATAACACCAAACATTAGCCAAGCAGCACAAATGCTGGCTGACCTCGACCGAGAATGTGGAAAGATAGGTCTACAGCTGAATCTAAAAGAAAACTATGTTTATGAAAAATGAACTAGTTCCAGAGGCCCCATTCACTCTCAATGGAACAAACATCTCTGAATGCAGCAGTTATGTGTACCTAGGTCGAGAAGTCAACATGATGAACGACCTAAAACCTGAGCTGCGCAGGAGGAAGAGAGCGGCATGGAATGCCTTCAAAGGCATCGAAGAAATAGCTAAAAGGACAAAGAACCTCCGGCTCCGGGCACATCTCTTTGACTCCACCGTTCTCCCTGCATTAACATATGCCTCAGAGACCTGGGCCCTACAAAAGCAGGATGAGAATGCTATTCGGGTCTCCCAGAGAGGAATCGAAAGAGCTATGCTTGGAATATCACGCCTCACTCAAGTGAGAGAAGGAATCCGGAGTTCTGACCTCCGTCGCTATTCCAGAATCAGGGACGCTGTCTCGTTTGCCAAGGCATCGAAAATCAGATGGGGGCCGGAGGCGATAGCCCAGCGGGTAGGGCGTCTGCCTTGCACGTGGCCGGCCTGTGCTGGCCTGGGTTCGATCCTCGGCATCCCATATGGTCCCCCCGAGCACCGCCAGGAATAATTCCCGAGTGCAGAGCCAGGAGAAACCCCTGAGCATTGCCGGGTGTGACCCAAAAAGCAAAAAAAAAAAAAAAAAAAGAAAAAGAAAATCAGATGGGCTGGACATGTAATGCGATTTGGAGACAACCACTGGACTAGAGCCGTTACCAACGGGATCCCACGGGATGTCAAAAGATCACATGGCCCCCCCACCTACAAGATGGTCAGACTTCCTTGTCAAGACCCTGAAGGAACAGTTTGAGGCTCTTCATATTCCTGAATCAACCAGATGCCATTGGGCTACATTGGCACGTGATAGGGTCCAATGGAAATGTTACTGGCGCCCGCTCGAGCAAATCGATGAATAAAGGGATTCAAGTAATCAAGTGATCAGACGCTGGTCAGTGAGCATTACTACCCTTTGGGAGGGAGCCACACTATGCTGCTCCAATCTTACTCCTGGCTTTACGCATTCCTATTTGGGGGACTATGTGGATGCTGGTGATCGAACCCAGGTGGACCATGTGTAAGGCAAGACCCTAAATGCTGTGCCATGGCTCGAGCCCAGAATTACTACTTTTAAAACTAAAAATCGTGGGTTTTTTTCCTTATATAATTATATTGTTGTATAATTGAGCTAAATGTCTTTCAGAAAATATGACAAATAGACGTCTAAGTTTGCATCTTAACAAATTTGTCAGTTAAGGACCCAACTTTGTGGTATTGTCAGTGTCTTGAGAAACTGCTGGAGTAAGAGTGAACAGAAGGAAGTCAGTTATTACAGATGTTGTCTAAAAATTCTTTGCTTTTTTTTTTAATCAGCCAGGTTGTCAGATTGAGTAAAAAAAAGACACAGAAGCACAGAATACTTATTTTTGCTAGTGATGTTTTACTACTAAAGATTCATTTATAATAATGGTTTCTCTTTTTTTCTTTTTTCTTTTCCCACCAAAAACAAAACAAAATTCACCTCTAACATATAAAACTATAGGTTTTAGAATCTTTGCCAGAAGATGTAGGCTTTAACATAGAAATAAAATGGATCTGCCAGCAAAGGGTAAGATATTTTTATGTCATATTTTCTGCTCTCTCCCACCCTGCCTGCTTATTTAAGTACATCCCTCTGTCTGTTTCATAGACTAGTAAGCTGAAAATGCTGCCTGTGTCTTTCAGTACTTCCCTCTGTCTGCTTCATAGACTGAAGTAGAGCTGAAAATGTCTTGTGGTTCTTCAGTGTGCTCAGCTCTTCCTACATTTTTTAAAGCATATCTCCTAAACGAATAGATGATATCTTTTAAGTTAATGATGACTGTGTGTGACTTGAGTGAATTAATGTGAAGATATCGAGATAATTACAGCATGAACACTGAGAACCCTAGCCTGCCAGAACTTTCTAATTGGTTTCTTTATCTAATTATCTAACATTTATGGAACATTCTGATTAGTGTCTTTATCTGCCTGAAACATATCTCTAATCATTTTCTGGTTTCCTATTCACTGGCAGAAACTAATAGTAGTTAATTGGGAAATACACTTTTTTTTTTTTTTTTTGCTCATCAACATTTTTTTTAATGTTTTTATTATGCCATCATGAAATATACAGTCACAAAGATGTTCATGTTTGGGTTTCAGTCATACAGTGTTCCAGCACCCATCCCTCCACCAGTGCCCATTTCCTACCACCAATGTCCCCAACTCCCTCCCCTGGGGAATACACTTTTACAAATGTATTTTAATATTCCTCTAGCATGCTTTGGTTGGATAATTATTTCTGAAAACTTTGAGCAGACATCTGGATGTGGGATCAGGGAGTGAACAAAATTTCCTAGAAATTCTAGTTGGGGAAATATATGTTCTGTAGGGATACAGATAAAAGATGGGTCAGGCATGGCTAAGAGGTTGGTTGTGGTGAGGAGCTGCCGGAATTAAGGTTAACTCAAGTCCAGGTATCCTGACGGGTATTCAGAGCAGCACCCTGCAGCTTGTTTTGATTAGCATGAGACACACTTGCCCTTATCTTGCCTTCTGAATTGCTATTAATGGTAAGCTGACCTTGGCACACATAACCCAGTTTTGCTGATAGGTGATTTTTTGTTTTATGGACTTCTAGAGTTATAATTTCATGTCAGTGACAATTCATTTAAATTTTGCTAGAGATCAAATTCAGTATCTTATGTGCAAAAACATTTCCTCTACCACTGAAAAGGCCCTGACTCCTTAGAATTATGTGATCTTGTTTTGTTTTTGAATTTTATTTATTTCTTTGTTTGTTTGTTTGTTTATTTTGCTTTTTTGGGTCACCCAGCAATGCTCAGGGGTTACTTCTGGCTCTGCACTCAGGAATTACTCCTGGCGGTGCTCGGGGGACCATATGGGATGCCAGGGATCGAACCCGGGCCGGCACAGGCCAGCCGTGTGCAAGGCAAACGCCCTACCCGCTGGGCTATCGCTCCAGCCCCTTAAATTTTATTTTAGGCACCGTGATTTACAGTATTGATATTGGCAGGGTTTAAAGACTAATATTTAAACACTTGTAGCTGGGGGAGAGAGTTCTATGGGCTGAGGCCTGCTTTTAATGCTGGGGATCCCGGTTTGTCCCCAACATTGCATGGTCCCCCAAGCACCACCAAGAGTATCCCTTTGAGCACAGAACCGGTTGGTGTGGCCCAAAACCTAAAAAAAAAAAAAAAAAAAAAAAAAACAACCATTCAACATATGAATAACAGGCTCTTGGTATATTGGTGCTAATTAGAGAATTACTTCTATTATTTATTAAGGGTATTTGATATGCTTAAGGTGGAAAGACTTATTTTGAATTGATAATTCGTAATTGGCAGGACTTGAAAGCCTGTTGATTGCCTAATCAGGTTGTATTATATAAAAGTGACCTGAGTTCATGATTGTAGCATCACTGAGAAGCCTGGATATGATTTCACTCAAGTCACAGTATTTTCAGGCTTTTACTTTTTTTTAATCTGTAAAGGTGAGCTTGACTAGATATTACTCATATTTTGTTTCACTAACTGTGATTTAACAGTGTTTAATAGTATTTATTTTCCTATTTCTCTCACATAGGATGGAATATGGGATGGTAATTTGTCAACATATTTTGACATGAATCTATTTTTGGATATAATTTTGAAAACTGTCTTAGAAAATTCTGGGAAGAGGAGAATAGTGTTTTCTTCATTCGATGCAGATATTTGTACAATGTGAGTGATACTTTGCTTTCTTCTCTCATCTTCTCAGACTGTCTCCAGGGACTTAACGGTTGCCAGGATTGTGTTTGGAGGCAGGGAGACTGCACAGACCTTTCTTCTCCTCTCAGCCATGCTTTGTGCAGTCTTCACCTCCCTGTTCGCTGGGGTGACCGTCTCCCCTGAGCACGCGTGCGCTGTTTCGTAGTACTCACGTGTCTGGAGCTCATTCTGCATGCATGTAGCATTGTCCCTGCCAGATTCACATGCATACATGTGTGCTCGTGTATGCATTTTACGGACCCTGCTCCTTACAGAAGTTATTTTGTATGTTTCTTAGTTATGCTCAAGGTTGCTCAGGGGCTTCTCCCAGCACATGGCTTGGAATCCCTCTTGGCAGTGCTTGGGAGACTCCCAGGTGTGGGGTCCACACATCCCTGGGTGTACACCTACGTACACGTATACCAGGGGGCACTTGCCCTTTGAGCTCCTCCCCACCCCTCCTTGCTAGATATTATGTCCTTTTCTGAGAATATTTTGAGCCTTGTAAAGTAATATAGCATTTCCCCTTTGGACTGAAAGACGGTGATGGTGGCGGTTTAAGCCGTGGGATGATATGATTGGGGAAGCTTGTTTTTGTTCATGCTCTCTCAAGCTTTATCTTAGTGGCGGTTATTTTTCTCTTTAATATTAAAATTTGAAACAACAGAAATAAAATTTGAAACAATAGAGTTACCCTGATGAAAATATTTTTTAATTGTCTTTTTTAGGGTTCGGCAAAAGCAGAACAAATATCCAATATTATTTTTTGACTCAAGGAAAATCTGATATTTATCCAGAACTCATGGACCTGAGATCACGAACAACCCCCATTGCAATGAGCTTTGCACAGTTTGAAAATCTACTAGTAAGTTAGAATATTTTTTAACTTGAAAAGCTCATGTGGTAGAGCAGTAGTAAATAAGTTTAGTGTTTCTTTGCACATCTCACTGGTGTGTTTTGACATGTGTATAACAAGCAAATGATTTTATTTGAAAATGAGGCTATGAGAGCTCAGAATGTAACACAGTTAAATCAATCAAAATTCTTTTTTCTTGCAGACCTAGATTAGGTAAGTTGGAATTAGTCTTCTGAGTGAATTACAGGGACCAAAACCTTTGTCTAGTAGGTGAAGCGCTTGCCTGGCACACGGCAGACCCAGGTTTGGTCCCTGTGGTCCATATGGCATCCCGCATGGTCCCGGCTGCCAGGAGTGTGAGCACAGCCAGGTGTGTTCCCAAAACAAAGCATTTTGTGAATCACTTAGGAATAGTCAGACAGGGGCTGAGATCCTGCCTCCATGGGAGTGCGTTGGCGGGTGTGTTATGCCTGACCTCGCCAGCTGCTTTACCTGACTTCAATCTCCAGTACCGGGAGAAAAAAAGAAGAGAAAGAAACTTGTCTGATAAAATAAATGATAGGGAAAAAATAGTAATATTCGGTTTCCCTACTCATTGTATTGTAGAGAACACCACTTTAGAGTGTGATCAAATAGTGTTTGCAGTTATTGTTATCTTTTCACGAGCAACTTTGTTTTACTTTCAGGGTATAAATGCACATACTGAAGACCTGCTCAGAAACCCGTCCTATATTCAGGAGGCGAAAGCCAAGGGTCTGGTCATCTTCTGCTGGGGTGACGATACCAACGACCCGAAAATAGAAAGAAGTTGAAGGAATTTGGAGTTAATGGTCTAATTTATGATAGGTATTTGTTTTCCCATGAAAAATGTTCGTGAAATGTTAGGGAAAAAATAGTTTTCATTTTACAAAATTAGAAAGACTATTAAACTTAGTTAAAATGACATAGTTCAGCCTGAGATCTCCTTACCATTTGTCGGTGTGTTCTCTCTGACTTTGGAATGAAGCTGTAACTTAAGCTAGTTAAAAACTCAGCTGATGCTCCCTAGCCCAGATGTACTGAGCCATCACAGGGACGGGGTTGCCGTCTGCCTCCCGACTTCCCTCTGCACCGGTTTTATTAACAGTGATCTTTACTGTGCAATGGCTTTCATAGCTTGGTAGACTCCCCAATTTATATGCCCACTACATAGGTTCCCCCCTGACCTTGAACTTTTTATATCCGGCTACCGGCTTCCTTAGACTTCTGATTTCAGTATAAATGGCAGCTGTTTTTACAGTTCCTGGTGTCAGATCCTTCTAAGAAGTCTCTCAGGAAAACATGATTCTTTACCTTACACCTCAGATCCAGTCAGACAAAACCTTGTCAGTTTTATCTTTTTGTCCTGAATCTATCCGGTTCTCACTGTCCACTGGTTTCACTCACCTCAAGACTCTTCATTCCTCCTTCCTCGTGACTTTCTGAGCTGGCGTGCTCCCTGGTGACCGCCCACTCCCGAACGGTGCTTCTCAGCAGGCCCATCAGAATTGCTACTGCTGCTAGTGACCCCACACACACACAACAACAACTACTACTACTACTCATACGCCTACTCCTACTCTACTTCTACTACCTTACACACAATCACTTATTTTTCTCTACAACTTTCCCACAAGCCAGCCCTACCTTGATCTGCTGCTTTTTCTGCTTTGGAGAAATTTATAAGTTTCATACACATTGCATAACATATTAAATGGTTATATTCTAAATGAGGTATTCCTGTAATATCCTAATTCAAATAACAATCTCTGTTCAAACTGTACTTCCTGTACCTCCTCGATTATATTTCCCGCTGTCTGTTATCATCATGCAGATACTCTGTTTTACGTATTGATCTTCTCCCTAACCTGCCTCTCCCACCAATAACCAAGTCCACCACATACCCTCATGAGGGCAAAGTTTGAACCTGCTTTTGTGCTGTGTGTCCAGAATTTAGAACACGCAGAGCACTGTAGAAGCCCATTATAACTATAAACACATGCTTGTGAAATATATCTTCTTCCCCCCAATTTTTAAAGTCTTGGGTGTTTACGATGTAAGTTTGTGAGTCATTAATACAGATGAAAGGTTACTTGGAATAAAGACATTTTATATTAGAAGGGGTGGTGATTTCTCTACTGAGAGTTTAGCTGGCTTGCTAAATCTTCTATTTCTCTGCTTGTTTGTTTATTCATTCATTCATTGAATCACCATACAATAGACCATTATAAAACTATTGATGGTTTCAGTCATAACAGTGTTCCAACACCCGTCCCTCCGCTAGTACACATTTCCCAACACCAGTCTGCCCTATTTCCCTCTCACTGATCTCCCACAACCTGTCTCTGGCACTTCCCTTGCACGCTGTGATCCAGGTTCAACTTTCTCCTTTTTGCACAATGTGTTTTGCAAAACAAGACTCTGAAGAGTTATCGTGCTTATTCGGTTACCTTTCAATATTCGCATTACTATTTCCAATTATTATTGTCCAACTGGTACCTTCTTTATCTTGCCTGCCCTCGACTCCCCACACATCTGCGGTAGATTCCAAACCTTGACAAGTCCTCCTGCCTGTTTTGCCTGGCCTTGGATGGTAGTCTCTTACTTTTTTTTTTTTTTAATATCCCACAGATGAATGTAGTCATTTTCTGGCTTGCTAAATCTTGAGCAGTAGCTTACAAAAGCTAAGTGGTAAAGCTCTGACCAGGCCTGCTTTAAGAGATACTTTCCCTACCTTTAGCTCCTGCTACTATTTGTTCAGTCCAGTTATACCTTCTTGGTAGAGCCCCGCTGTTCCCCTTCCGTTTTATCTTGATGAGTCGTGTTAAAATTGCAGCCTTTGGACTCAGGATATTGCTCCAAGGACTGTAGCACATGTCTGGCATGCGGGGCTCCGGGTTTGGTCTCTGGCACCAGAGGTGACATTGGTATCTGGAGACTTACGTACCTGACTTTGTTGGTGGTGCCAGGTGGGTTCCTGTGCCCTGTTTTGTTTTTTTGTTTTTTTAGGAGGCGGGGGCCACACCCAGCAGTACTCAGGAATTATTCCTGGCTCTGCTCAAGAGACCCTTGACAGTGCTCCGGATCCCTATATGGTGTGGGAGCTTCTAACCAGGGTTGGTCGGACACAGGCAAGCACTTAACCCCCGTGCACTCTCTCTCAGCCTGTTACTTTTTTGTTTTTTTCTTTTTTGGGTCACACCCGGCGACGATCAGGGGTTACTCCTGGCTCTTCGCTCAGGAATTACTCCTGGCAGAGCTCGGAGACCATATGGGATGCCGGGGATCGAATCCGGTTGGCCGCGTTCAAGGCAAACGCCCTACCCGCTGTGCTATCACTCTGGCCCTGCCTATTACTTTTTAAAAGCTGTTTCTTCTGATATCTGTCTATGTACTTTTTGTTTTGTTTTGCCTGGGGGCCACATTCATCCGTGTCAGGGGTTACCCTGGCTCTGCACTCAGGAATCGTTTCTGGCAGTGCTCAGGGCACCTTGTGGGAGGCAGAGCTCGAACCGGCTCAGTCACATGCCGATCCCACTGCACGGTTGCTCTGGGCCTTCTATTCTTTAAAATTACACTTATCTATGGAGGTTTTGTTTTTATTTTAATTATCAAATTTAATAGATTTTTAAATCAATTAAAAGCGGCCGCACGGTTCATCAATGAATGCTTTATTTGGAGGTGACTACAGTAGTATGCCACCCGCACGGCAAGCCTGGCAAGCTGCTCGTGTAGTATTTGATATGCCAAATACCAGTAACATTTATATATTAGGTCATTCCCGTGACCTAATATAATGGTTTGAGGCTCTCTATGTTCCTGGAGCAAGCGGATGCCTTTGGGTTCTACTAGCATGAGACAGGACATATGGAGATATTACTGGTGCCCGCTCTAGCAAATAGATGATTAACGGGAAGATAGTGATAGTGATAGTGATCAAGTTTAGATGTAAAGGAAGAAATTTCGAGCCAGAAAGATAGTACAGTGTGTAGGGCACATTCTTTGCACGTGGCTGACCTGGATTTGATCCCTGGAATAAAAATGCTGGATAGTTTAAAGAGAACAGGAGTTAAGGCACACTGTGACCCAGGTTCAATTCCTGGCACCGCTTAAGATCCCCCAAACCTTAAATTTTGTGACAATTTTGTGAAATCCTTTTAACTTTTTCTCTTCCATTTTTCTGATATTTTTTTAATTTTAAAAATTCTTGTGTTTCCATATTACATTCTTAGACCCAACTTCTGATTGTTTTCCTTTCATTTTTTTATAAGTACTTTATTATACCACCGTGAGATACACAGTTACAAAGATGTTCATATTTGGGTTTTGGTCATACAGTGTTCCAGCACCCAGCACCCATCCCTCCACCAGTGCCCATTTCCCACTACCAATGTCGCCAGTTCCCTCCCCCTCCCCAGCCCGCCTCCATGGCAGGTTCTTTATTTCTTTCCCTTTCCCTCTATCTCTTTCTCTTTTCCTTTCCTTCCAGATTGCTGATTACAGAACATACATTAAAGGGTTGTCTTGTGTATCTTTTTGCCTGTATTTAATGCTCAGTTCTAGGTTGGGATTAGTACCCCGACCATTATGTTTTCCTTTCTTTTTAGACTTTTGCTCCACTTTGAAAGATTCCTTCAATCTTACCTTCTGTTCATTCTGTGAGCATTTTCATGGCTGTTACAGTGCTTTTATTTTTTATTTTTATTTATTTATTTATTTATTTTTGCTTTTTTTTTTTGGGGGGTCACACCCGCGACACTCAGGGTTTACTCCTGGCTCTAAACTGAGGAATTACTCCTGGCGGTGTCTCGTGGACCATATGGGATGCCGGGATCGAACCTGGGTCTGCCCCCATGCAAGGCAAACGCCCTATCCACTGTGCTATCGCCCGGCCCTGGCTGTTACAGTGTTTTTAATTTTCACTTTTTTCCCTTCATTTGAAAGCTCTGTGTGATCTTTAGTTCTTTCTAGTCAGACCTTGGAGGGCAGGATAGGGCGTAGGTTAGTTAGGGTGTAGCTCAGTGAAGTGCAGGGCTTGCATGAGAGCTGGGTTCATTCTGCATTCACACACACACATACACACACACACACACACACACACACACACACACACACACACACACCAGCCAAAAGGCAAAACAGCATGAGTCTTAGCCCTGCCTTGTTGGTAACATCTCTATAAATAAAGGCATTGCTGACCGATTCACATGGAGAAAAGAAATCACTACAGATTTCATTTTCTGAGTCAGCTGTTTCTTTGCTTTGCACTGCCAGTTTTCCTACCCTGATCTCACATGTGGATGCCATAAGCTCTACTGCTTAATGCCACTCCTGTTCCTCAATTGCATTATCAGCTCTTGGTATCAGAACTTAAAAAGGGGGGCAGAGCAACAGTACAGTGGGAAGGGTGCTTGCCTTGCATGCGGTTGTCCCAGCTTCTCATATGGTCCTCTAAGCACTGCCGGAAGTGATCCCTGAGTGCAGAGCCAGAAATAACCCCTGAGCATCGCTGGGTGTAGCCCAAACCATCCCCCTGCAAAATGAAATGGGAGTGCTGTTTTTCTGGGTTATTGACAAAATTAGTAGAAGAGAGCTTTTTATTCAAATGAAACCAATACTTGCATCTTATAAAAGTTAAAGAAGACTGACCGGGTGCGGCTCACGCGGTATTTACCTGGCCTGCGTGTGAGACTTTGGGTTCGATTCCCAGCAGCGCACAGACCCCAGGAACGTCTGGGAGTGACCCCTGTACTGAGTCAGGCCTAGCCTGTCGCACAGCCAGCTGTGGCTCCAAGAGAAAGAAGAAATGAGAAAGACGAATACAGATGTTCCAGACACTATAAATTCTCCTGAGAAAGTTTCCGGGTTTTAGTGCACCATAAAATCCCAGTATTTCATGTGTTTTGTGTTTGTTTCATCATAGGATATATGATTGGATGCCTGAACAGCCAAATATATTTCAAGTGGAGCAATTGGAGCGCCTGAAACAAGAACTGCCAGAGCTTAAGAGCTGTCTCTGTCCCACTGTTAGCCGCTTTGTGCCCTCGTCTTTTGTGTGGGGAGCCGGACATCCATGTGGATGCCAACGGCATCGATAATGTGGAGACTGCATAGTTTCCGCTGAGGCAAGGCCGCTTGGGGCAGGCGCCGACGCTGTGCTGGGTATTCGCTTATCATCACTGAACATTGTTCGTCTCTGCCTTTTAGGTTTCTCGGTCCAATGAAGCAATAATGAAGTATTTCACTGTTCCACTACAGTTCTTGCTCGAATTTCAAGTATGCTATGTAAATCACTTGGCCAGGTATAATTACCAGTCTCTTTTAAATTGCAGAAAATATTTTAAACTAAGTATATAAACATAAAACGTTGAATGTTCATTAAGAGCCTGTTTGCATTTTGAAATTAATTGTATGAAATCTATCGACATTTCTGGACACCTTTTCACTTGATCAGGTCTGAAATATTTATTTGGTACTTGTGGAACATGACTATGCATAATTATACCTGACCATGGGGAAAATAAGTACCTCAAATGCATGCATTTGCACTGGTGATTCCAACTGCACAAGTCTTTGTGCCATCTGTGTATATACATATTTTACATGGTTTGATACGCACATTTTCATTCAGTATGAACCTTGAGACTGCTGCCATTTCCTCTTCACTAAACCAATGCCCGTGTGAACAGCCTCAAGGCCATCCTCAAAAACTTGTTTCATCAGTCTTTCAAAAGCTGTTTTGCATAAACGTTAAATTTCAAGACGCTGCAGGGTAATTTAATGTATAAAATACTAGAAGTATGTCTTGCATCCTCAGTAAATCCTAATGTATAGGTCCTGTTCCGTGCATGCTTTAGGCGTGAAGCATGAGATTGTACATGTTTACTGCTCGGTCCTTGCATCTCTGGTGCTAGGTGAGTGTGAGAAGGTGCCAAGGACTGAAAATATTTTGTTGCCTAAAAAAAAATGTCCTTTTTGTAGGCATTTTAAATATGCTTATTATAAGTGTCTCTCACTACCTATTACACACCGTTGCTTTGTGGGTTTGTTTTGTATATGTATTGTACAGTAGTTAAATCTCCATGCAGATAAATAAATGTCATGAATTCTCATATTGGTATTCTTTATTGGCTAATGTATATCACGCATGTAATTTACTTAAGAAATGTAGATGATCCTACTAAATCTCTGCATGTCTTTTGCATTAGTAAGGTTCTTTCATTAGAAGCAGGTTGTTTTTGGAATAACTAAATTAATGCATGTTAAATAAAATACCTGTTTATTTCTTTATTATAAAATGAAGTTCCGAGCGACTGTTACTCTTGTAGAATTGGCAATAATGTTCTAAAGGAATGTCTTACTTGCCGAATCATTTGCTGCATGTTCTTCGCAAAATGAAAAAGAAAGAGCACTCGTATCTAGACACATGGCAAATGACTAGACACTGTTCCTAACGATGTGTCTCTTGGCTTTTTAAGTCAGTCAGTGCAGATTTGGGCAGATCACCCCTGCGTGCACATAGGCTTTGGAATCCTGTGGTACCGTGTTGTAACATTGCTCTCTAATGGAAAACAGTTTCAGGAATTGGCGTCATCTGCAAATGCTGTTTCTTAGCTGACGTAGAATGAGGTTATTCACCTCCCGTTGTGAACTGACTCTTAGAAAACACCGAGTGAAGAATGTTTTTCTCATCTGCCAAACTTTGCACGAGATGGTCGCCGTGCCTATGGTGACTTAATAAGCCATATACATGTATATCTGGGTCTCGTCATGTGCCCCTCTCTGATGCCCTTTTAGTTCCAGCAGAGCTAAAGGGAAGCGGAGAGGCTGCGGGAAGGTGGCTGGGGGCGTCCCAGGGGGTTCTTCTTTCCACAGAACGAAGACCAGGTTGCTGAATTGCTGGCCGTAACTCTGCCCTTCACACTGCCCCACGCTAGGCCCTGCCCTGTCCCGCTCCCCTCCCTCCCCCAGGGTAGGCCATGTGCCCGCGGCCTGGAACCTGTCCTCTGCACAGTGCAGCCGCCAGATACGGATACGGCAGATAGAGAAGGTCCCAGGGCCTCTCTGAGCCCCAGCCGAAACTCCTTCAGAAGCCTGGAGCCATCTCTTACGCTCAGAAGTGGTGTTCACTCCTTGGTCGCACCACAGAGCACCAGTATTCTGCCTAGGCACGGTGCTGTGTGCCACACCTGAAGCGTGTGGGCCCTCGGCACTGGGGACTGTGTCTTTCCACAGTGCAGGGAACCTAACAGGAAATAAACGTTGGGATAGTTGGGTTAATTTGTATCAAATGCTTTTTGAATCAGGAGTTTCAATGTTTACTAAGAATGTCAACTTGGGAAACGGGTTACATTTTGACAAGCTTATCAATGTCAATTTTCAAACAGAGATAATATTAAATGATTTTCTATTTTCTGAAATTGAGTGAAATGGTGAAATGTCACCATTGTTCTCGGGTATTTTCTATTCTCTGGAATTCTGTGCCATGTCCTGGAAGAGACGGGCCCAGTGCCTGAGACTCCCGTAGTGCTTGGCGGCGCTGATGGCTTCTCCCCTCTCGCCCCCTGCGGCCCGAAACCTCAGCAACCGCTTCCTTGTCTGAGATGTCCCTTTTGCCCCTTCTCGCTAACTCAGGTACCTCCTCCCCTCCATAGAGCTTTCCTCAACTTCCGATGGGGATCAGGATGCAAATACATGCAGGCAGCTGCTTCGTCTCCTTCATTCTGCTGCCGGAGTCGGCAGCCCAGAGCAGCCAGTGGCTTAGGAGGATTGGGCCGGAACCGGCCTTGTGATGACACGTGTTCTTAACCTTTGCACTTGGGAACTCCTGCGCCATTTGCCATCTGCTGTCCTGGCCTCCAGCTTTCTCTGTGCCTGTTCTGTTTGCCTAATAAGATTGTAAGCCCCTTAAGGGCAGGATTCTTTCTGTCCACTGCTCCAGAGGCCTGTTCTCAATTCTCTGGATCAATAAACGTCTAGCAATGACCTAGTTTCCTAATGCAGCTTGTTTCCCGGCCTGCCTGTAGGACACGGTGCGCTTGGCTGCTCTGCCTGCACTTGGGGTTTGTCTGCCTGGATGTGCCCTGTGTGGATGTTTGCACAGGCCTTTTCACTGCCCTTGGTGCTCCAGGCTGCATATTTGACGCGGTGCAAAGAGCCAATTTCTTCCTCTAGGCTAAATGGAGCTAATTATGGGAGTATATGGAAGATAAAATTATTTCCCCTCAAGGCTGGTGGCCTTTTCTGGGCTCTCCTAAGGCTGGTGACTTGTGACCTGTGTGTGCCTGTCCCACTAGTTCTGATGAATGTCTCCACTGTGACTTTTCTCCTTACTTGACTACATTTTATTCTTAGAAGTCTCCCCGGTTTGCTGCATTAGATTGATAATGCAGTTAGTCTTTGTTAGATTTTGACATAGTGGTTTGTTCCTTGGTATTATAGATTTGGATCTTTTGTTGTTGTTAAAGAACAAAGTATGCATATTAGGAACACTGCTTTTTTATCTATTGGTGTTTGGGGTTGCAAATTCATCAGATACAATCCTGGTAGCAGTTGGAGAAATGTTTGAAATTCAGGGTTCCTTGAGCACTGCTGGGAGTGTTCTCAGCTGGAGCACTGCTAGGTGTAGGCCAAAAATTGCAAAACAAAACATAAGGAATATATGAACGAGATCATATAAATTGGTTTTGCTGAGGTCTAGGATATAGCAAAGGTCCTAGGGGCTCCTTTGTCATGTCCCCCAGCATTACCTGAGTATTGTCGTGGGCGCCTTCAGCACCTTTGCCCTGAGCTGCTAGCAAGACCTTAGGATTGAATTCTTCAGGCCTGGGGTGCTGAGTGTTGGGGAGGGCCACTGGGTCCTGGGCACAGTGCATTGGAGCCTTCCTCCCTTTAAAAAAGCGTTAGTGGTAAAAGAATTTGGGAGAAATAAACACCTCATGGATCAGCTTTCCTGACAGTTTGGCGTGTGGGCTGGAGCAGTTGTGAATCCCTGCCCTCGGGGCAAAGCCTTAAAGGCTGTTGTGGCATGTTCAGGGACCTGAGGCACCGCACCTACACAAGAGAGTTTGTTCTGGATATTAGAGATACCGGCCTGACCCAGCTGTGCTCAGGGCTGACTCCTGGTTCTGTGCCAGGACTTCTAGTGGCGCCCACACGACCGTGTGTGGTGCTGGTGACTGACCCAAGGTTGGCAGAGTGCAAAGCAAGGGCCTTACCTCCTAGGCTTCTCTCTGGCACCGGGTGTTTAGGGTTACTTATTTCTATTGGATTGGTGGGATTCCAGTTACAATGCTGCTCAGGATTGGGTTTCAGTTACACAATGTTCCTTCACCAGTGTACATTTCCCCAGTGTCCCACCAGTGTTCCAAGTTTCCCCCCCCTCACCCACCTTCCCTCCTTTTTTGATTTGCAGTAGAAATACTGAAAGGTTACCAGTTATGTCCCTTTACCTACTTTCAGTATTAAGTTCCTGACCATCTGATCATTCCCAGCTATCATTGTCGTACAAGAAATTTTATGACTTCATCTTTCCAAGAACTGCATGGTGTTCCATTGTGTAGATGTGGCGTAGTTTCTTTAACCAGTCGTCTGTTCTTGGGCACTCAGGTTGCTTCCAGATTTTGGCTATTGTGAATAGTGCCACAATGAACATAGAAGTGCAGATGAGGGCTGGAGCGATAGCCCAGTGGGTAGGGCATTTGCCTTGCATGCGGCCGGGCCCATGCTGGCCTGGGTTCAATCCCGGCATCCCATATGGTTCCCCCGAGCACTGCCAGGAGTAATTCCTGAGTGCAGAGCCAGGAGAAAGCCCTGAGCATTGCTGGGTGCGAAAAGCAAAAAAAAAAAAAAAAAAAAAAAAAAAAAAGATGACATTTTGATGTGTTTTTTGGGCCCCAGGATACAGAAGTGGTATTTTTGGATCAAATGGAAGCTCAATTTCTAGTCCTAATTTTTGCTTTTATGATTTAGCGCTAAGGACTGAACCTAGGGCATTAAACATTCAAGATAACTGTTCTATCATTGATCTTCCTTCCTGTCCATCTAGTGAGGATAATTTGAACGTCAGACTTTTCATCCTTGTACGCTGTTTTTTTTTTTTTAATGATAATGATTTTTCTAAAGGGAAAAAAGACTTGCATTTTTGACAATAAAACAAAATACTTTAAATGAGATTCACGTTAGCACAGGAGTTACCAAGTGGATAGTTGTCTAATTCCTGCTAATAAACTTAGAGATATCTTTTCCAATAACAAGTGAGATGGGTGAATTCCAAAAACCCCACGTGCAGAGCCAAACTCCCATCATTTCTGGGGAAGGAAACTAGAGGGCTAGTAAGTGTCCTGTGGAGGCCAGAGAGACAGTATAGGAGGTAAGGCACTTGCTCTGCACTCTGCCAACCTTGGGTAAATCACCAGCACCACATACGGCTATGTGAGCACCACTAGAACTGACAGGACCAGGAGTCAGCCCTTATGCAAAGTTTTACAAAACTGATTATCAGATATACAATGAACAGTCAACCCAGTCCAGACACACTCAGGTAAGTGCAGCATGTCTCTTGGACATAGGACAGACCTGCATTTTTTTTTTTTTTTTTTTTTTTACTTTTTGGGCCACCCAACATAGCTCAGGGGTTGCTCCTGGCTTGCACTCACCACCTGGTGGTGCTCAGGGGGGACCATATGAGATGCCAGGTATCGCTCCCAGGTCAGCTGTACTCTTCACTGTACAATTGCCCCAGCCCCAACCCTCTCGTTCCAATGAACCCCCAGGAAGCTCTGCCCCTTCCCACCAAGCCTGCTCTCCTGCCTCGCCCAGTGACCCGTGTCCATGGGCAGCACCTCCCACTTATAACTATGAGAAAATCTTTGGAAAAGAACAAATGGATAACTGACCTACCGCAGATGGTAAAATAAAGTTAGTATCAATCACAAGGTTTGGGTGAAGATATAAAGATTTAAGAAAAAAAAATCGTTTGTATTGTTTAGCAGGAAGAGACCATATCACATGCCAGAGCAGTCCTCTTGGGATTTTGATCAGTGTTAACGTTGATTTTCCTAGATTATTGAATGGGAAGGACTGCATTTTACAAACATGAAGCCCTTCTCTTCAGAATATGTTATCTGCATTTATTGAGAGTATTTGAGTACTTCAGTTAAAGAGGTGCCTTTTTTTGTTTCTTTAAACAGTATTGCATACAGATTACAGCTCCTGTAGTTTAGAAAAGCTACTTTTTAGGAGTTAGTTTTCTATTTCCTCTTGTCGGGGATGCCACTGGGGTCCCCACAATGTCAGGATAGAAGTTCTCTTCTACCTCCAAGAATGCCCGGGGAACGGATGAAAACTCAAAAAGTCCAAGGCTTTTTTTTTTTTCAAATTTTTTATTATACCACCGTGAGGCATACAATTACAAAGATGTTCATAATTGTTTCTCAGTAATAGTGGTTCTAGCACCCATCCCTCCACCAGTACCCCATTTCCACCACCAATGTACCCAACCCCTTCCCACCCACCCCCAGGCTGCCTCAATAGCAGGTGGCCCCTTTTCCTCTCTCTCTCTGTCTCTCTCCCTCTGTCTCTGCATCTCTCTCCCGCTTCTTTTACACATTGTGACTAGCCCTGCAGATATTTAGAGTTTATCACTTAAGTCTCTTTGTGTATATTCAATGGTGAGTTTTAATCTGCCATTACCATTTCCCACACTTAGTAAAACACTGAGTATCTATTTATATCCTATTAATGAATGCAGTCATTCTATATCTGTCCTTTTCCTTCTGACTAATTTCACTCAGCATGATAGTCTCCATGTCCATCCATTTGCAGGTAAATTTCATAATTTCGTCTTTTCTGACAGCTGCATAGTATTCCATAGTGTAGATGAACCACAGTTTCTCTAGCCAGTCCTCTGTTCTCGGGCATTTAGGTTGTTTCCATCCAAGGCTTTAATAGTACCAAAGCTCTTCTACAGCAATCCAATATAATGAAAGAACTCTAGCTCTGGTCCGAACTTAAACCATACAAAAGAGCCTAAGTCTCCCACCAAAGAGAGGATCTCACCCGAGAGAAGTCCTACCCAAAAGAAGGGAAAAAAAGGCAAAGGGGCCTCAAGTAAGTCCCCTTATCTACACCAAAGTAGAGGTTGTGTCAACAAAGAACCCTAAACAGATTGTAGAAGGGTGGTGCCACACCCTATTACAGGTATAAACAAAGGTTATGCCTAGGACGAATCCCTTCTTCTGAGATTATCTCTTTCTTATATAAAAACACTAGAGAGAGAGAGAGAGAGAGGCTGGTATAAAATAATGCATCTTAATTTCATGATTTTCACATAATCTAGATGGTACCCTTATTTATTATCTGCAACAGGGTGATTCTGAGTATCTTGTTCTCCATATTCTGAAAGGGTCACACTTGCCCTGCTTGAGAGCAAACTAGTATGATCCTTCCTATAGTCTTCCTATAGTCTCAATGTAGCCAGGGTGGTAGTCTCCTGGTAAATTCTAACTGTCCCACGCTGGGTGCAGTGGGTATACAGAGGAGCTGTGCTCAATCTCTAAAACATAGAAGTCTTAGTAGATGTATAAGTCAGAAGTTATTCAATCAAGGTGACTTCTGTAACTGCCACACCCTTTAGCAGTGTTTACATAGAAGAGAGATCTCATTAGAATGAACCTTGGCTTAAGTAGATTAAGCTGCCAGTGGGCAAAACAACAAAGCTCCCAGAATAGCTAAACCTGTCAGCCAACACCTCTGATTTACCATATTTTTGTATTGCCTTGCTAAATTCAGCTTTAAGTCTGGAATTGTCTGGTGGTGGTTATTTGTAAATTCCTTTTCCTAATTTTTAATAATAGCTCTTTATCTTGGCCTCTCTGTAGATAGCAATTGCAGCATTCCATGTATTTCCTGTCACAGGAAACAAGCTTGATAGCTACTGAAGTTTCTAGTATATGACCTTTATCAAATTCAGACATTCCCATTTCTTTTGAGATTGTTAAGAAATCATATTGCAATGTTGTCAAGTCATACTATCTCTGTAAATTGTGTAAATTTTAATGTTCTTCTGTCTTGGGGGCATTTGGGACTCATGGGCCAGAGAATTATCTCTCTGGGCTGGAGCTCTGCATATTCCCTGTCCCCTGGGCCCGAAACTCTGAGTATCACCAGATGGGCCCCCACAAAAAAAAAAATTAGGCGAATAAAAATAGTTTTTATTTTGTAAGTATAAAATAGAAACATTTTATATTAATAAATACATTATATGTTAAATGGATTATAAATTGCATCGTTTATAAATAGAAACATCATTGAAAATTTGGTGAGCTCTATCAAACTTTGTAGATTTTATTTTCTTTTTTTTTTTTTTTTTTTTTTTTTTTTTTTTTTTTTTTTGCTTTTTTGGGTCACACCCGGCAATGCTCAGGGGGCCACTCCTGGCTCTGCACTCAGGAACCACTCCTGGCGGTGCTCGGGGGGACCATATGGGATGCCAGGGATCGAACCCGGGCCGGCACAGGCCGGCCAGCGTGCAAGGCAAACGCCCTACCCGCTGGGCTATCGCTCCGGCCCCAAGATTTTATTTTCAAGTATTTGTACTGTCCTTAAAGTTTCTTCTTGGGGGCCGGGGGATAGTACAGCAGAGAGGGCATTTGCCTTTGCACGCATCCGACCCGGTTCAATCCCCGGCATCCCATATGGTACCCCAAATACTATCAGGAGCAATCCTGAGTGCAGAGACAGAAGTAATTCCTGAGCGCCGCTGGGTGTAACTCCCCCAAAAGGTTTCTTCTTTATGGTTATACCAAGTTCATTTTCTTTTTTTTAATCTAAAGTTCTCCCAATTTTATTCATATTTTTTTCAGTATTATGGCTATTTTTTTATATTTTATACCATTGTGAGATATACAAGATGCTTACGCCTGGGTTTCAGTTATACAGTGTTCCAGCACCCATCCCCTCCACCCGTGCCCCCTCCCACCACCAATGTCCCCCACTTCCCCTCCCCCTCCCAATCCCACCTTCATAGCAGGTTCTTTATCTCTTTTCTCTCCTTCTCTCTCTGTCTTCTCTTTCTCTCTCACTGTCCATCTCGCTCCCCTCTCTTACACATTGTGGATTACAATACATACATCTAGAGGTTGTCATGTGTATCTTTTTGCTGTATTCAATGTTCATTCTTGGGTGGTACCATCATTCTCAATGATAACCAGCACACTGTTCTCTTCTCTGTCCTACCAGCCTCTGACTCCCACCAGTTTGTAGTGTACTAGGTTTTGAGATACTGCGCAGGCGCTACTGGAATCGGCCTGTGTCCTGCTGTGGGGTCCGTTGAGGACCCCATCCACCTTGAGGATGGCTGTGGTTGTGTTGCGCGACGTTTTCTGACTTCTGCGGGCTTGACAGGGAACAAGCCAAGGGACCAAACTTGTCCCCAAGCCTCTCCACCCATTAGTCTAGCGCAGGGCGGGCAGGCAGGAAGGCCGCCCTGCACCCGAATACCTGGCTTCCGGCACCTAGTCATTTTCTTTTCAAGCTTATTTTTCCTTGGAAAAGTATTCCTGAGCTAAAATGTATATATATATATATAAAGCTATGTGTTGTGTTTGCGAATGTGTGTTTAAAGTCTCCGCGCTTTTGTTCTTGGGTTTTTTTTTTTTTCTTTTTTGGGTCACACCCGGCAATGCTCAGGGTTTCTCCTGGCTCTGCACTCAGGAATTACTCCTGGCGGTGCTCGGGGACCATATGGGATGCCGGGGATTGAACCCGGGCCGGCACAGGCCGGCCGCGTGCAAGGCAAACGCCCTACCCGCTGGGCTATCGCTCTGGCCCCAGTTTTTTCTTTTTTTCTTTTTTTTTTTGCGTGGAGACCTCCGATGCTCAGGGGTTACTCCTCCTCTGCTCTGAGGAATTACTCCTGGCAGTGCTCAGGGCACCATATGCGATGGTGGGGATTGAACCCCAGAGCAAGGCAAATGCCCTCCCCACTACACTGTTGCTCGGGACCACCTTTTGTTCTTTGGAGGAGGAACATGCCTTAGTTAGATTGTCTAAGATCTCTGTCTTATCTATATTTGGTTTTGAGCCACACCCACTGATATTTAGTGCTTACTCTTGCTTTACTCAGCGCTGCTCAGGACTGGACCCTGCTCTACTGTGTCCCAGGAAGGTGCCTTACCTGCTGATTTTATTGTCACTTGTCACTTGTCTTCCTGTTGTTCATCGATTTGCTCCAGCGGTGCCAGTAACATCTCCATTCATTGGGAATGAGATCCATTATCATTACTGTTTTTGGCATATCGAATACACCACGGGAGCTTGCCAGGCTCTGCAGTAAATTATATATAATAATAATGTATTATTATATATAATTTTTTTTTTTGCTTTTTGGGTCACACCCGCGATGCTCAGGGGTTACTCCTGGCTCTGCACTCAGGAATCACTCCTGGCAATGCTCGGGGACCATATGGGATGCCGGGATCGAACCCAGGCCGGCACAGGCCGGCCGCGTGCAAAGCAAACGCCCTACCCGCTGGGCTATCTCTCCAGCCCCTATATATAATTTTTTATGCTTTTTTGGGTCACACCTGGCAATGCTCAGGGGTTACTCCTGGCTCTGCACTCAGGAATTACTCAGGCGGTGCCTAGGGGACCATATGGGATGCCGGGATCGAAGCAGAGTCAGTCGGCGTGCAAGGCAAATGCCCTACCCACTGAACTATCGCTCCGGCCCCTGATTTTATTATATATATAATTTTTAAAATAATAATAAATTGAGGGCTAGAGAGAGCGCTCAATAGGCTATGCACATGCTAAACAGGCTTTGTTCACAGAAAGGCCCAGGTTCCCTTCTCCAGTGCTGAACCTGGGAATAGTTCCAAGTATGGCCAGGTGTGACTAAGAAAAGTCTGAGTGAAGGGGCTGTTCGTTTGTGTTGCTGTTTCATTGATTGCTGCTTTTAAATTTAGCTTTCTACTTATTTTTGTACTTTTTTTTCTAGAGTTGACTTTACCTTCATGCTAAAAACACAGTTTTGGTTCCATAACAATTGAATGGTAGAATTGGTCTTGGAGAACTATTGTTTGAATGGAAATGGAACAGTAACATTTGTTTCAGGAAAAAACTTCAAGCCAATCTGCATCTGTGGGACAGTTACAAGTCTTAAATTTTTAATTTTTGTTACAGTCTACTTCAGACCCACAGCTGCTCTGCTCGGCCAGCCCCATGTGGAAGCAACCCATGGAGCTGACCTCCCGGTAAGGGGCTCAGCCATCCCCTGGCCGAGTCCAACATTGCTCCAAGGGTTTGCTCTCATGAGCAGGGGAGAGACCATGCTGGCCGGACTCGGGGTGGAGTTTTGGGCCCTGCCCTTTCCTCCGCCTCCATGCCAACTGCCCCGGAAGAGAGAGACCCACTCATGACAGACCCACATGTCCCTTGGGGCACAGCCACTTTGCAGCTGCGTGATATTTTTATAGGATACTGAATTTTGCATAACGTTCTTCCCAATTTCTTTCACATTTATACATGTAAACAGTTATAGACATGTTTTAACTGATACCAGTAAGCCTGGCAAGAAGCCAGAGCAAACCACACATCATGCAGTTAGTCATTCTCAACATCCAGACTCCATAGTTCCTCAGAGCTCCATCCAAGAGAAAACCTGATCTTCCCCTTTAAGTTTCATCAGTAAATGCTCGGGTTGAGAGCCTTCTACTGAGACTATACCACCTACACGGTAAAGCCTGGCAAGCAACCGTGTTTTATTTACTTTTTATGCCAAAGACTAGTAACTATTATGGACCTCAGTTCCATAACCTGAAGAATAGGTTTCGGGCTCCTCCTGTCCCTGGAGCAAGTAGTTGCCCTTGGGTTGCACTTGCTTGTGACAGGACTAATGGAGATGTTACTAGTGCCCACTCGAGCAAATCAATGAGCAATGGGAAGACAGTTACAGTCTAGTGAATTTCTATTGCTGTTTAGATAGCAAGTTACCATAGTGGTTTTTTTTTTCTTTTTGGGTCACACCCGGCAATGCTCAGGGGTCTCTCCTGGCTCTGCACTCAGGAATCACTACTGGTGGTGCTCAGGGGACCATATGGGATATCGGGGATCGAACCCAGGTCGACATGGGCCAGCCCCATGCAAGGGCTACCCACTGGGCTATTGCTCCGGCCCTACCATAGCGTTTTGATGTACACGGGAACTGCTTCTCAGCACCATCAGGGTACCCAAGACCCTCCAACAATGTCCTTACGCTGTTTCTATTCTACTTCTTCCTTCCCCAAACTGGCTACTTGATCATCTCAATTTCTTAATCCAAGGTCAAAGGTTTGTCAGTGTTCAATATTCTCTATACTACACCCAAGTGAGGTGAATGCGTGTTTATCTTCCCTGTAACTTACTTTGTTTGCGTGCACCCTCCAGTTCCACACACTTTTCGGTGAACTGCATGATTCCATCTTTCCATGCAAGTGCATTGTGTATAATGCCACAACTTCTTTACCCATTCATCTGTCACTGTGCCTTTGCGTTGTTTCCACATCCTGACTGTTGAAATAAGCACTCCAATGAAAATTGGAGTGTTTACTCTGTGTTGTTTTCCATAAAGCCTGAAACCAGGCAGCATTTCCGCCATCAGGGAGTGAGGGTTCCTTTTTCTTTCCATCCCCATCAACATAGTTTGTTCCTATCTTTCTGATACATGCCGGTGTCACAGGTGTGAGATAATATCTGTGTTTTGATTTGTATTTTCCTGATAATAAGTGATGAACACCTTTTCACATGCCTGCTGGCCATCTGTGTGCTCGGCAAGAAGCATCCGCTCCCTTTTTCTTTGTATAGGGTTATTGGTTTCTTTTGTTTCTTGTTGAGCTTTGTGAGTTCTTTATGTATGTATTAGTATCTGATGTGTGATGTGCAAATAGTCCATTCAGTAGGGTGACTTTTTGTTTTGTTTCTTTTGCCGTGCAAATCTTTAGTTTGATGTAACCATTCGTTATTTTTCTGTCAGTTTTTTGCCAATGGAGTCAAATCACTGAGGATCACACAGGTCAATAGTCTGAAGAACTGTTTTCCTCATAGTATGTCATGGACTCTGATGTAATCTCAGTCTTTCATCCACTTCAGATGAGTTTTTGTGTATGGTGTGAGGTGCATATCCACTTGATTTTCCTGCAAGCAGCTCCGCCAGTTTCCCCAGGAGGCTTTCCTGCCTGCTTCCAGCGCCTTTGTCACTGTTAACTGCCCGTGGATTCAAGGATTTATTGCCCAACTCTCAATTCTGCTCCATTGATCTGTTTTGTTTTGTTTTTTGTCCCAAGACTTCTTTTGTTTTGGTTTTGATTCATTTTGTTTTGTTTTGTTTTGCCTTGTTTTATTTTTTGCCTCTGTCCAGCAGTTGATTCAGGCACTACTCCTGACTCTGCACTTGGAGGTCACTCCTGGCTTTGTTCAGATCTCTGCTGGGATTGTTGGGGAATCAGGCTGTGTTGGGAAGGGAACCCAGACCCTGCATGCACACATGCTCTCAGCCACTTGAGTGCTCTCCTCTGACTCCAAATTAGTGCTTATAGTGAAGTTTTCCTTTGATAAAGAAATAGTCATGCAGTTGAAATTGCAAAAGACAGAAAAAGTAGTAGAATTTTATAGCTGGGCGTTTTTCTTTGTACATCATATTTCTTTTTCTTTTTGGTCGCACCTGACTATGCTCAGGGGTTTCTTCTGGCTCTGCAGTCAGGAATTACTCCTAGCAGTGCTCAGGGAACCATATGGGATGCCAGGGACCAAACCCGGGTCAGCAGCGTGCAAGTCAAACTCCCTACCCATTGTGCTGTCACTCTGGCTCTGATCTCGCTCTTGAGGTGAACTTTTCCCCAGCAGAAAGGAAAAGTTCTCCCTCCTCAGGGGCTGAGGAAAACAGCCCCTCCTCCTCAGGGACTGACTTGCTGTGCTATGAGCCATACACCCACCGGGTTTTGCTCTTGGCCAAATCTCAGGTTCATCTTCTCTCACCTTGCTGTCAAGATTCAGCTGCCCTGATCAGAGGGAAAGCAAAAAACAAAACAAGAGAAAGCCAGTGCCAAGAGCCTCCTGATTGGCTGTGCCCTGGGGCCGCTGAACAGAGACAAATGCAAATTCCACTTGGAAAAGCTCACCCCCCACACACCACACATACATCCCTTGAAAGTGGCCACATTTTAGCATGCCATGAAAAGCCCACCTTCAAGCATTGCCAGGGCGAGTCAGCTTTGTATAAATTAAGTGGCAGAGTCTGTTTGCTTGTTGAACTAGGAGTGTGCCCCTCCTAAGCAGCTGAGAGCTGACAGCGAGTCAGTGGGTCAAGTCTGTCTCACTTGTCCTTTGGAGAAGGCACGGGCGCATCACCCATTGTTTAGGCTCCTTGGGCAACTCTGACACTATAGAGGGAGAAGTGTCCCCCTCTCCTCCATGAGCTCTTCTGTCCCTTGGTGTCTCGGAGTCACTCTGGAAGGCGGGGAGAGAATAGATGCAGCTGTGTAAGATACACTTATTTAGGGCTGTAGTCATGGTACCAAGGTTCAAGCACTTGCCTAGTATACAGCTGTGGCTGTGACCCTGATTTGAATCCCAACACTGTGTTTGGTTCCCTGAGCATGGCCTGATGCAATCCTGCAAAAAGTAACAAACAGAAGAGGCAATTTTTTTTTTTTATTTTTGGGTCATACCCAGCGATGCTCAGGGGTTACTCCTGGCTCTGCACTCAGGAATTACTCCTGGCGGTGCTCGGGGACCATATGGGATGTCAGGGATCGAACCTGAACCGGCACAGGCCGGCCGCGTGCAAGGCAAATGCCCTACCCCGCTGGGCTATCGCTCCGGCCCCAGAAGAGGCAAATTTATTTGCGAAATAGGAGAGCTGCACAGTCCAGCGAATGCAGAGCTAAGTACACATTCAGGCAGCGCTGTGTCTCCAAGGTGGAGGATGTGCACAACGGAAGAGAGGACCTGTGTTGGGGTACACTGAGTGCCCTGGCAAAAATTCGGGAGCAGAATATAGGGGATCCCCTTCTGCCCCATGGGATCAGCGGCCGTCGGATGGAGAAAGACGCAAGAATCCAGTAAAGTTTCAAAAGGCTTTACTCTCACAGGTTCTGGTATACAATCCAACAATAGGAAAACCCCAGACTTTAGGTTCCTGGCCAGGCCGTGGCCACGTGTAGGTTTAGAATCCTAGGGCAAGATGGGTGCCACCATGTGTTAAGGCCCAACACAGAAGAGAACCGGAGAGGAGGAGAGCAGAGGGAGAAGGTCAAAAAAGCAAAAGCGACAAGGCCACAGGTTTTATAGCTTTTCAGTCCAGACCAGCCCACAACAGAAAGCAAGTTAGGGTCAATCCCACTCAGGTAACTTCTCCCAGGACCTCACCTAGCCCCATTGAAATGTTAATATTGCTCCAGCCAAGCTGGAGGCCCCGCCTTGGTTCTCCACCAGGCCCTATGTAGATGGGGGGGGGGGGGGAGCAGGGCATCTGAGATGAACTGTATGGTAATGCAAAGGCAGGCCCTGGGGCGACCAGCCATAGCATGCAGTCTCAAACGCACCTGGGGAACCTGGAACTCTGCTTTCCCTAGGCTGAGCTGACCATGGGGCTCCCAAGAGGACAGATGGGTTTTGGGAGTGGGCCCATCACCTCTTAGGGGTCCCGGAAGCAGCCAGATGAGACTCGCCCACCACACTAGCCATCACCTTCGCTGTCCCGATGCTGGGATTGGGATACTACCTCATGACCAGATTAACAGAGCAAAACCAGTTCGAGCCCATCAAAGCAGTGGGAAACAGTTATGTCCTTTAATGCACTGCATTCTACGATGTGCAGGAAAGTTTGGCGGGAGGGAGAGATAGAGAGGAGAGAAAAGACATACAGAACTCCGCCAAGTAGTTGAAGTGTGGGAGGGGGGAGGGAGGTGGGGACATTGGTGATGGGAGATGGGTTTGGGTGGAGGGATGGGTGTTGGAACACTGTAGAACCAAAACTCTACATGAGCATCTTGCAATTGTATGTCTAAAAGTAGTGTAATAAAATTTGGGAAAAGAAAAAAAAGCCTGCCATAGAGGCAGGTTAGGGGAGGTGGGAGGGAATCAGGGACATTGGTGGTGGGAAATGGGCACTGGTGGAGGAATGGGTGTGGGAACACTGTATGGGTGAAACCCAAACATGAACATTTTTGTAATTGTTTATCTCATGGTGGTATAATAAAATACATTAAAAAAAAGAATACAAAGGCAAGCATCTGTGCCAATGGATATTCTACCTCAAGGTATATATTTCTTCAAGCCTTTACAAGATTCTCATCTTTACTTCATAATTGTTTTGTATATTAGCCTTTAGACTTATTAGAGAGCCACGTGTGCTTGCTTGGAGGTAAATAGCATTTCTCTCTGGTCTAATTACTTAGAGATCCTACGTGGCCAGGTAAATATCCTGGTAAGATCTAGCTAGTCCCATGATGATTGTGGTAGCATGAGAGAAAATATTTATACCAGCTAACATAGAATACATGGTAAGATATACCGCCTCATAGCAAACAATTTTCTGCTCCTTATCTACAAAGTGGCCTGCAGGGAGGTAACTCCAGACAAGATGCAGAGGCTCTGGACAACAGTCTTCTGCAACAGACCTGCGTGCTCCAGGCAGAGAGACAGGCAATCCCAAGATTGGGGCTGTGCCTGCCTTTTCCTCTTCTGTGTTAATTTCAGTTTTTTCCCAAAATGAGCCCAAAGCCCCAAAGCTCCAGTGATTGCTGAGGAGGAGAGTCAGAACTGTTGATGATCTGTGATATTCTGTCTGTCTCCTGCAGTTGGAGTTTCTCCTCCCAGGGGGCCAGCTGGTGCTTGGGACCTAGAATCCTGCATCTCAAAGGATTTTTCTGGGCTCCTGAAATGGAGTCTATATTCCAAGGTCTCTGTGCCTTTGGTTTGAATCCAGACCAGTGTCTTTCTTCATACACATTACCAGGATATCACTATCTCTCTACCTCAAACACAGGCTGAATTCGCCACCAACTTCTGATATAAGGACACAAAGAGGGTTAGGCAGGACTAGATTAGAAAGAGAACAAAGCAGACTAATGAAAAGCTGCCAAGTTTCTGAATCATCTCTAGTAGGCTCATCTGGCTGAAATCTCAGGAACCTTCTTCAGATGACGGCAGGCCAAATTCCTGTCCTCCAGCATAGAAGCATCACATCTCCACTGCTAATCTCAAAGAGGCACCAAGCTGTGAAACCTTCCTCATCCAACAGCATGTGGCCACATACGCAGCCACTCTACCTCCGAATTTCACAGCACTAGTAGGAGCACAGCAAAGCAGATGAGAAAGTTGCATAGAAGCCCACGAAGCTCAACAAGCGGAAAACAGTCACGCAGAAGGTTCAACTATCACCAAACATTTCAATAAATTCCTCAATGCCTGTTGGAGCACCATTGTGAGGTATTGCAATTTTCACAAACTTTTTTTTTTTTTTTTGGGTCACACCCGGCGATGCTCAGGGGTTTCTCCTGGCTCTGCACTCAGGAATTACTCCCTGGTGGTGCTCGGGAGACCATATGGGATGCCGGAGATCAAACCCGGGCCGGCATGGGCTGGCCGCATGCAAGGCAAATGCCCTACCCGCTGGGCTATCGCTCTGGTCCCTCACAAACATTCTTTAACTGAACTATTTTCAGATCATTCCTTTGCTATTTTGTTGTAACAAGCATTATAAAGTAAATTATGTTGTTTTTGCTAAAAGATGGTTGCGTGGGAAATTGGAGACATTGGTGGAGGAAAGGTAACACCGGTGGCAATGAGATTGGGGTAGGAACATTGCATACCTGAAACAGCTGCTATGAACAACTTTATAAATCGTGATTAAATAAAGTTTCAAACATTTTTTTTTAAAAAAAGAAAAAGAATGGCCCTTTAGAAAGTGTGCATAGGGACTGGAGCAATAGTCCAGCGGGTAGGGCGTTTGCCTTTGCACACAGCTGGCCTGTGCTGGCCCGGGTTCAATCCCTGGCATCCCATATGGTCCCCTCGAGCACTGCCAGGAGTAATTCCTGAGTGCAGAGCCAGGAGTAACCCCTGAGCATCACCGGTGTGACCCAAAAAGCAAATTAAAAAAGTGCTTCTAGATGGAGATAGAATATCACAGGATGTGCCCAGTAACCTGAGTCCAGCAGAAGATAGTCAGATCAGAATCCTACTATTTTTGCTTTGTTTGGGGGCACATCTGCCTGTGATCAGGGCTTACTCCTGGCTTTGCACTCAGGACTTATTCCCGGATGTGCTTAGGAGATCATATTTTGTAGCCCCCAAGAAGTAATCTGTGCTCAGAGATTACTTCTGGCAGGGCTCCAAGGGCCATATGCGATGCAGGGAATGAACCCAGGTTGACTATCTCTCCAAGGCAACGGCCCTAACCATTGAGCTGTCATTTTGGGCCCCCAATGATAGTTTCTTTTAATTTTTTTGTGAGGGGTTCACACCAAGTGTGCTCAGGGCTTGCTCCTGACTCTGCTTAGAGATCACTTCTCATGGGTTTGGGGGACCATATGGGGTGCTGAGGATCAAACTCAAGTTGGTGCATACGGAGTCTCTTGGGCTCCTGCCTAACACCAACTTCTACCCCATCTTCCAAGGCAAGCCAGTGACACCCAGCCAGTGACAGCATTGGCTACCCCTGCCCGCTGCTGTGTTTCTTGGTCATTGCTCCCTGGGATTCCAAGGCTGAGCAGTCGTTTGACAGGACTGTTGTCAGAGGCAAACGTCAAAGGGAGTTGGGAGTCTGAGAGATCCCAAACAGAATGGTTTCACTATCACTTCCTCGTTCTCAGCAAAGCACTGAACTTTCA